>WAAD01000432.1:0-13020 GCA_013389945.1 Fregata magnificens | reverse complement strand
GGAAAACAATGAGAGAGAGAGAGAGAGAAAACAAATCAAACCACAAAACCAGGTGATACACCCGCTCACCACCTGCCGACCGACACCCAGCCAGTCCCAGAGCAGTGATTCCCCCCGGCCAGCTCCCTACTATTAATATACTAAGCATGACATTATATGGTATGGAATAGCCCTTTGGCCAGTTTGGATCAACAATTTTACCTGTGTCCCCTCCCATTCCAGCTTCTTGTGCACCTGGCAGAGCATGGGAGGCTAGAAAAGTCCTTGACTAGTGCAAGCACTACCCAGCAACAACCAAAACATCTCCGCATTATCAACACTGTTCCCAGCACAAATCCAAAACATAGCCCCATACCAGCCACCATAAAGAGAATTAACTCTATCCCAGCCAAAACCAGCACAACCATTCATGTTTTCCTTCTTGCCCTTCAACTCATAATTTTCTTCAAAAATCCTTTGATCACTCTGGAAGAAGCCCAATCTTAGCAGCCATTCCTATCTTAAGACTCAAATCCTGGAAAGCACTTAAGTCAACCACAATGCTCATGTACTTCAGTTCTGCAATTCTACAATTAGTTCAGTACTGCACTAAAAATTCAGAATCTGAATTTAATGGTAAAATCAATGGAAAGACTTCCACTGATGTTAGAATCCACTGGTCCATTGGGTATTAGGTCTACAGTTCACATTCTGTTGAGGGAGTCAATCCTGTTTCCAGCTGTTTGCTGCTAAATATATGCTTTTTTCTGTTTGTAAATGCTACTGCTTTTTCCTAGACAGTTGTTTTTTTTTTTGTCAGAGTAAAAGGCTTTGTCCTGGGTCAAAACCATGTCTAGAATAGAGTTTTCAAGCAGAATTTTGCAACTTTTTGTAGGACTTTATTGAATGTACACATCATGTTTTTCTCTGTAACTATAATCAAACAAACATAAACATAACTAAATAAGTTTACAGGGAGAATTGACTTCTACTTTAAATAACACAAGCTCCTCAAAAAATAATCATGTTCCAAACAGTCTGCACTGTGTATTTCAAATTATAAGTCTGATTTACAATAATTTCAAGATCTTGGATACAATAATTACATGCTGGCAGTTCCACTATGACCATCAAGATGAGCTATAAAAAGTATAGTTACTTTTTTTTCACAAATGTTTGCAAGGCAAAGCAGCTATATATATATATGATGTGAGGACACATCAATTCTGTTGTTCTGTCAGAATTTAGGGTTTGAGGGGTACTCTGCCTTAGATGCTTAAGATGAGAGAAATAAATTTAATACAGTGTTTATAGTATTATTTTTCTAATTAAAGGTGACAAAGAATTAGCTAAATTCCCCCAACAGAAATATTACACTATAGACAGAATGTTCCAAGTAACACAGGCATACACAGGAAGTGTATTGAGTTTGCATGGCAAGGTTTCGGTAGCAGGAGGGCTACAGGGGTGGCTTCTGTGAGAAGCTCCTAGAAGCCTCCCCCACATCTGATAGAGCCAATGCCAGCCGGCTCCAAGACAGACCCACCGCTGGCCAAGGCCAAGCCAATCAGCGACGGTGGTAGCGCCTCTGGGATAACATATTTAAGAAGGGGGAACAAAAAAGCCTGCACAATTGCAGCTGGAGAGGGGAGTGAGAATATGTGAGAGGAACAACTCTGCAGACACCAAGGTCAGTGAAGAAGGAGGGGGAGGAGGTGCTCCAGGCGCCGGAGCAGAGATTCCCCTGCAGCCCATGGTGAAGACCATGGTGNGTGGGAAGGACTCATGTTGGAGAAGTTCATGGAGGATTGTCTCCCATGGGAGGGACCCCACACTGGAGCAGGAGAAGAGTGAGGAGGAAGAAGCAGCAGAAACAACGTGTGAAGAACTGACCGCAACCCCCATTTCCCATCCCCCTGCGCTGATCGGGGGGAGGAGGTAGAGAAATTGGGAGTGAAGTTGAACCCGGAAAGAAGGGAGGGGTGGGGGCAAGGTGTTTTTAGATTTGTTTTTCTTTCTCTTTATCCTACTGTCTTTACCAACACTGTTGGGTCCCAGGCATTGGGAACGAAAATCCAGGTTGATCCAAACATAGGCTTACCATCAGTGAAGGAGGAGTTAGTATGTGAATTATTACAGGAGCTTGACGCCTACAAATCGATGGGCCCTGATGCCATCCACCCGAGGGTGTTGAGAGAGCTGGCTGATGTCATCGCGAGGCCACTCTCCATAATCTTCGAGAAGTCGTGGAGATCGGGGCACGTCCCAGAGGACTGGAGGAAAGCAAATGTTACCTCTATCTACAAGAAGGGCTCAAGGGAGGATCCAGGTAATTATAGGCCCATCAGTCTTACTTCAGTCCCCAGAAAAGTTATGGAACGGATCCTCTTAGGGGCCACAAGTCAAATGAAGCACGTGATTGGGAAAAGCCAACACGGCTTCACTAAGGGCAGATCATGCCTGACAAATCTGGTGGCCTTCTATGACAAAGTGACCTGCTCGGCTGACATGGGGCGAGCAGTGGACATTGTCTACCTGGACTTCTCCAAGGCTTTCGATATGGTTCCCCATGGCCTCCTCCTGGAGAAATTGTTGCATTACAGCCTAGACAAGTGGTCTGTGCGGTGGGTGGGAAATTGGCTGACAGGCCACACCCAGAGGGTGGTGGTAAATGGGTCCTTTTCAAACTGCCAACCCGTCACAGCTGGGGTCCCCCAGGGATCGATATTGGGCCCAACATTATTCAATATCTTCATAAGTGAGCTGGATAACAGGATCAAGTGTAGCCTGATGAAGTTTGCTGATGATACCAAACTGAGTGGGGAAGTAGACACTCTGGAAGGGAGAGCCACCCTGCAGGAAGATCTTGATTGGCTGGAAGAGTGGGCTAACAGGAACCTGATGAAGTTTAACAAGGACAAGCGTAAGGTCTTGCACCTGGGAAAACATAATCCAGGAGTGCAGCACAGACTGGGATCCACCTGACTGGAGAGCAGCTCTGTGGAAGGGGACCTGGGGGTCCTGGTGGACAGGAAGCTTAATATGAGTGAACAGTGTGCTGCTGCGGCCAAGAAGGCCAATAGGATGCTGGGTTGCATCAAAAAAGGCATCACCAGCAGAGATAGAGAAGTCATTGTCCCACTCCACTCAGTGCTTGTCAGGCCACACCTGGAGTACTGTGTGCAGTTTTGGTCCCCGCTATTCAAAAACTTTTAAGACTCAGCTGGACACGGTGCTGGGCCATCTCATCTAGACTGTGCTCTTGCCTAGAAAGGTTGGACCAGATGATCCTTGACGTCCCTTCCAACCTGCTGTTCTATGATTCTATGATTATGATTCTATGATACTCTGATTTGGTTGGTAATAAATTAAATTAATTTCCCCAAGTCGAGTCTTTTGCCCGTGACAGTAGTTGGTGAGTGATCTGCCTGTCCTTACCTCAACCCACGAGCCTTTTGTTATGTTTTCTCTCCTCTGTCCAGTTGAGGAGGGGGAGTGATAGAGCGGCTTTGGTGGGCACCTGGCATCCAGCCAGCGTCAACCCACCACAGAAAGAAGTCATTGCTCTAAAAATTTAGAATTTACAAAGCTCATCAACAACATTTTTCTGTTTAAATAATGAGTTACAAAACACGAAATGCAGTTATATTGACTTGTCAAGATCAAATTATTTTATCCTCAGAAGTTTATTTTGATATGTGTAATACAATTAAGGTATTGATGAAAAAGTACATTTCTTTAAAACCAAGGAAATTGTATTAATCAATAATTCAGTTAACTTCTTTAACTTCAGTTAACTTATGTTTTTGTACCAGTAGGAATAGGCGTAGCTATTAAAAATTCATTTGCATTAGCCTGATTGTCACTCCTATGCAAAAATGATGCCATCACTGGAATCTGAGCAAAGTAGTTTTTTGCCCAGATATGCTTATGTTTTATTCTGTGAATAAATGCTGCTTCATAAGCCTGAAAGGAAAAAAAATCCAAATCTCATTAAATACAATTACAATATCTAGCAATCTACATGTTACTTCATATTTTAGACAGTGTAAATAGTGACCCTTTAATAAACTAAGCCAGATAATTTATTCATATATGATACATAATGAAATATTTTGCAGTTCTATACTGCTACCTTATGGTCCAATAGCAAAAATTACTAACCACTCCTTGTGAAATATTAGCCACCTTTTAAAAACAGAAAAACTTCTGGTATTTTTTTATCTGTTCAAGATAAAACTTATTTATTTCTTTTCAAGTAAGAACATTTGCACTTACCTTCGAAAATTAAAAAAGACAGTGCTTAAATATCAACATTTGCAAGGTGATGACTATGGGAAATTTCCTTGATAAGACTCAGAGAGATTACTTACAAATAATCATGCCAGCAAGCATTTTGCAGCATTTCAGTCAGCCTTTGCGTTCAGTAGTGACATCTTCCTAAATTTCTAGTGATTAGTAGTAGTTCAGATGATGTAATAAATAACCAGAATATTTAGTTGAAAAAACCCTTTGCTATCACTATAGTCATCATTGTGAATAATTGCTATTAAAGAAAGTGCCTGAGAGGCCTTTCTTTGTTTCAGTGAACGAGAAGCAATGATTCAACTCATGACATTCTAACTTTGCCTCATTTTCCTTATTTCACACTCTTTTTTTTTTAAATAAAGCTTTGGCCATTACCAGTGAAGAAAGGTGACTCCTCACTATAGCTGGCCCGCTTCTATTTTTGTAGCAAGAGCTAAATGAAAATACCTTACAATTTTTACGTAGGCTTGCATACCTTACCTGTTGCTCTTCTGGCCTAACCCCTACTTCCGCTGAAGCTCTGGACCTAGTCAAGTTAATGGCATCTCTTTGACTATGACATCCAGACTTATGAAGTTAAACCAGATAAGTGCAAAATCAAAATCTTTGCCTGTCATAATGCTAGCAACATAAATTTATGGATGCAGAGAAGCATCGCCAGATTCAGACTCCCTGAACAGCCTTGTTGACTGAGGAGTCAATAAAGGAATTTCCAGCCTGAAATTGATTTTACCTTTTAAAGCTAATGCTCACATAAATGTGTGTCTGTTTGAAGACACAAGTTGGGCACACACAAAAAAGTATCATGGATGGCAGAATTCTTTTTACCTTTAGAATTCCCTGACTAATATATTTCGTCCCCAAAGCAAACCTTTCATTAAGGCAGTAATTCATTATTTGCTCTGTCAGTTTAGTTATCACATACTCTCAAGAGTTCCAACAAGAAGGGCAATGAGTAACAGCTGAAGTTGCATTTGTGATGCACACATATTGTGTTAGAAATTGAATTAAGAACACCCTGAACAAAGGGACACTATACAACAATGACCTCAGATTGCTACTTACTTAAATCAATAACCTAGAGGTGAAAGGCTTAATAATCCATTACAAATTGCAGGACAAACAACTCATAGGATTCTCTCATGTCTTAGAAAACTAAATACTCTACCATATGATGTCCAGTGGAGTAAGATATTTACCAGACTACCATGTTTAGATATGGAATTTGGGGGGACTGGTGTGAAAATACACTGTTTCAATGACTTCTTTAACAAATTCCTAAGTTTTTTCAACTCGGAACGGCAATTATGTTTGTATTGCTTAATTCAAACTATAAGATTACACTGTCAGGGGTACGTAAATGACATCTATGTAAGAAAGTAAATTGAGACAAATTTTATTACTACAAATGGTGAAGTTCTAGACAAAGAGCCATTCTGTTATTTGGTGAGAAATTTATAAGGCCAGAAACTAATGAGGCCAGAGCATGTGCAAGAGGACAGGCACACAATCATCACAGTATTTATGGTTAGTCCTTAGTATGTTTTTCATCCAGGCCAGCTCTTGTTTGATCTCAGCTGAGGGAAGAGCATAGGCATGGCACTGTTCTCAGTAGGCAGCATGGATGAGGTGACTTAGCTTCTTGCATTTCAGGAGGGAGAAACGGGGCAAGACAGAGTTCAGGTACATGGATGTGAGCTGCACTATGTCAGCTGTCCTCTGGACTAGTGTTTGCTTTATTTAATAGTACAGATGCAATCATTGAAATAGTCACAATGGACCAACTTAAACATGGATGAGTGTAAGGACTAAATTTGGCCAAATATCATTAGTCATAAGACTCTATTAAAACATAGTATAAATATTGTAAAAAATTAAGCCCATCAAATGTTACCTCCTGAAGGTTACACAGCCGAAGATGTGCATCTGCCTCATCTTTAGTGAGGAGAATAGCGTTCCACGGAGACCACTCACACCGCTTATCCCATCTGACCATAACCAAATCATAGAGGTCACTGCAGGCACTAAGAGCTGACTGGCAGCTCCATATGTTCTCAATCATGTACTGCAGATCTTGGTGCTGAAATGGAAAACAGGGTTAAGGAAGAAGCATGTTTCATTCTACAACAAAAGCGTTGTAACCATATAGGAATCCAAATAAAGCTTTGAATAAAAAATTTTTTCTGTGCATATATCATATAAACAGTTAAAGAATGTCTAGACGTACACATCTTCCTTTAGCATGTGTGCCAATTAACTGCATTTTTCTTGTATCATCTCTAAAATATTACATTCTTACTTTGACTGTCTCTGCCAATGGCAATTCATATCTTCCGTTGACATCCTGATTGCTTAACTGCTCTTATAAAGCTTCTTAAACCTCATGTTTTTTCTCATGTAGCGTGCTTAAGCCTGTTCAGATCTTTTTGGTTAATAACAATAATCCATCTCTGTCATTACTGAGATGACTTCACCATTTCATTCTCTGGTTCAGAATGAACGTTATTCAATAAATTACTATTACTATTACTACTAAATTACTTAAAGTTTACATATAATCAGAATAATCTGGCCTGGAAAATGTAGGAAGTGAGGACAAGAAAAACTCCCACCTGTGACAGACCCCAAATCACTGCCTGCTTTGCTTTCTTCCCCTCACTCTGCTGTTGACATATGAAAGTTTATTGTGCTCATGATACTGTTGTTCATTTTACCAAATGAGATTACAAGATCAGGTAGCTATGCTACAATATTAACAAAAAATAGTAGAAGGCCTGTTTGTAAAGGTTCTCTAGTATAAAGGCCTTTAAATGTACTTTTAACCTATGTCTAAGGTCAATTTACGTCAATCTTAATTTGTTTAATTTATTACTAGCCATCTGAAATCACTACTAAATCTTGATAAAAACAGCCTCTTGCATGAAAAAAAAAAAATTGGGACAGCAATTACCACTGAACTTTGGCAAGCTTTTCTGTCACCCTCCATTACTTCTTCTCTATATCAGTCATGGAAAATTATGAGAAGATTTTTATGTACAGGAGTCTGTAAACAACAGACTGTTAAATAGGTTTTCCTCCAAGTTAGCCATTTGAAGAAGACTCATTCCTCTAAAAAGAAACCTTGACTTAATTAATTAAATAATGGTGCTTACACATTACTTATTAAATTCCTGACAAAGAATGGATGAAGCTATACCAACACAGTGCTTTAGTGAATGTAGCCTCATGTATTCTCATCCATCCTGCTTCCAAAATCCAGGAGCCCATGTAAATTCTTGCCAGGGAATATGTAAGATAAAAGTTGGCCTTAGAACCTCTACTGGTAATAAATCTGTGCGTACTGATTCCAGGCACATAGGACTGCTCCTACATCTGGTCTTAAATCTGGTCCTACAGGGCCTCCTTTATTAGGTTTCATTAATTGGCTTTTGTTTTCAGTATATCCTCCTTTTCACAAAATTTCAAATAACTTTGGCATCTTCTTCTGAGAAGACAGAAATTTGCAAGCAGACATATTAGCAAGCACTACTATTTGTGTGCTAAGCTACACGTCTCAAAAGTTACCAGATCTTACAAAAATCTATACTGAGGCATATAAGGGTCCATGTAAAACAGATCCATAATTTGACTCTTCCTTTTTCCTGGATTACAACTTTTTTCCTGCCTGAAAAATAGGCAAAAGCTTGTTTTATGTTAAAACTTCTCAGATTACGGGGAAGAGTTTGATTTAAGAGATGACTTCTGCGTTTTCTAAAAGTAGGCATGCATTTTGCTGTGAAATTTTACAGTTAATTCATTTCAAATGATGCCTCCCTCCCACCCCCCTAATAATTTGTTCTGTGCTCACAAGAAACAGAAATGGCCTTCAACACTGTCATCTGACAGGTTGGGAGCAAGTATCATTGAAGGCTCAGCAGCTGAGACTGGGAAAAGAAGGTAGGCAGCAAACCAATAAAGGAGTTTAGTGTATTTGTAACTTCAAATGAATACGACATTCCCATTAGGATGTTGCTCATCAAGAAAAATCAAAGCCATAGTATGTACCATTGATTCTAAGGAGCATGGCATAGTTAAACCCTCTGAAAGAATAAAAGGCAGCCTCAGGACTTGACACGTTTGCTGAGCTAGTTCATTTTGATACCAAAAAGGTCTTTAGCTGCAGTAAGCAGAATTTAGTGGAGCTACCGTAACTCTCACCAACTGCTTTTTGCCTTTTAAACCTTAGCAGCACTTATATAGGTGGTCAACCCAAACACAGTTAGGATCTGTATGCGAGCGATGTGAAGAAAAATCTTTTATCTTCTCACAAAAGTCTTGCATCTATCCACAGACAATACAACCAGAGCCATGGTACTGCACTGGGCAATGAATGAAGCTGTCACAGCTGCTGCAAAAGACTTCTAGTTGTGCCCAAGTCATTTCTAGATGCCTTAGAGTTGTTTTCTGGACATAAGTGGAGTAGGGGACAGATGGTTGTTGGGAGGGGAAGGAAAAAAAAGCAAGTAGCACAGAAAAAAATTTTAATAATTTAAGAAAGTGTTAGTAAAAAACCAAGGAAATTAGTGATACAAGATAGAAACCTCTGTTGTTTAGATATTTACAACTCTAAAGAAAAGAAATTGAAGGTAATTTGGATGAAAATGACACAGTATCTAGAGATGTTGCAGTGGTACAACCTCAAACGGAACCGCAAGTGAGGGCTTTCAGTGTCAGCAGTTAAGAAGCAGTCATGTTTCAGTGCATCAATGGCCACCAGCCATCACAAGTGATGTGATTTGATGTGAGAGAGGTCCAAAAGATTTTGGAGGATGTTTACATATTAAGATAAACTAAGTTAGACACAGACAAAAAACTTTTCAGCTTAAGTGAAAACCAATACGGATGAACAACATCTACAAAATCCAGGTTCTTTGATAATATTTCTTAACACAGGCATGATAATTAAAGAATCCAAATCTTCCTTTTGGCAGCTGCCATTGGCAAAGTGCTAAATCACACAGCATGGCTTGTTTTGGTAGCAGTGGGATATTGATGACAGCCTTTTACTTGCTTGGTTGTTGTTTCAGACATACTGAAAATACAGTTCAAAACCTGTTCTATGAATGTTGATGATTTATTACTAAATCTCAGAAAGTTCAAATAAATCTTGGCTGTTCAATATTTTCAATAAATAACACTTTGCAATTACCTCAGATTTAAAACTTTCCCAGTGAATAGTGGATGTCAAATTCTTTTGTTGACAAAATAAGTAATAACAACTAAAAGAGAGAATTTGCTGAAGACAAAGGCACGAAGTTCTCTGAACTGAGTTGTTCCAGTAATGATTATTAAGAAACATTAGCTACTTCGTAATACTGCAAAAGATTACAGATGATTACAGATGGTGGTAAAAAATTAGAAAACGAAAATATTTAGTGAATCCCTCTCCTAATAAATGCAAAACAGTAAAACTTTCAACTATATAGATATTCTATGGACATAGAACAGGAATGTCAAAACCTCAGCTTCTCTATTTTTTTCCTTCTGAGAACATGAAACAATTTAGTTTTATTACTAAAACAGTCCAAATAATGGGGCTTAAAATGTTTTACTAGCATTATGTCTTGAACAATATTATAGTCACAAAAACATTATTGTTGTTTTACAGATGATGCCAGTATCTTTAAGCAACAGGATGGCCATAGCAGAACCAGAAGAATTTGGATCATCTGATTCTTTGACCTGTCAGCTAGACTTCTACCTTCTTTTAATGTATAGCTTGTAACCACTTTTGAAAGTGCAGCTATACTTCAAGAGCTTAAGTGCTTCTTCTTTACAGTATGAAACATCCCATATCACAGGAAGAAGTTTTTGTAGCTTTTAGCCTATTTCTCCACCTGTCAACAACATACACAAAATAAAGGAAAAATTACAGTCAAACCCACTGGTTTCCATTATTAGCAATGCTCTTTCAGACAGTACCTGAACTAAGAAAACAATTTTAGCATCATCCTGATAATCAGCTTCAGACTTTCTGAGATTTTCTAGTATAAGTCTGTACTTCAAAAACGTTTCTCGTCGCTGAGCCTCGTTATCAAGCTTGCAACACAAGCGACATCTGCCAATGGTGCGCGAATTAGCAGGAACAGGAAACTCAGTAGATGGTAAGTGATTTTCACAACTATGGCAGAAGTGAACATTTTTATAAAGCTTTAAGGGATCTGGTGGAACCTAAAAGATTAAAAAAAAAAATTAATTTACCACAAAGTATCTTTGTATTGTGTGTTACCCTAACTCTATCTGAATAGATTTTACATATATTCATGCAAGTATTCTAATATGTAAAAGCCAGTAATATTTCTTTTAAAATACCCAGTAGGGTTGAGATTTTTTTTAACAGAAGACCAAAAGCCATTCTATTTTCTTCCTCTACTTGTTAAAATCAGTTATACAAATCAGGCAATTCATTTTTAAGCTATATGAAGATGCTAGACATTATGCTCCAGTGGTCTTGCTGGTGCTTTTATGTATGCAGATTGTCAGCCACTCTGAAAAGATGACAACACAGAGAAAAGAGAAACTGATTCTTCTGCATTTAATTTTTCATACAGAATCTGCGCTTTATGTCAAAGATAAAATCCTGAGATTATGGGTCTATTAATATTTTGGCGTAAGAATAAGAAATCATCAGAGACACACATCCAAAAACAATATAGGGGAAGATAATAAACTAAACTTGCTAATGACCTCCTCACCCTCATATTGCTTCATGGATTCTGGAAAGAATTTAATATAGTCTGTGCAGAGGCCCCAAGTCTGTAAATGGGTAGCTTGAGTAGTCTGATAATCCAGCTACCTATTGTGGTCATCTGCCTTTTTCTGAAAGTACCCTGAGGATTTGGTTGCCTTGGCTGTCTGTTGATGAACTACCATCTTTTTTATGGTCTACAGAAGATTACAAGATTCAAATACAAATATAGGTGTAATTCAGCCTTCAACTCAAGGTACAGTTAACCAAAAGCTACAGAAGCCAAAGATCTCCCATCTCCAGTCTCTGCTATGACCCATCTAGGTAACCCTGCTCATAAACCTAGTGTAAAATAACTGCTGGTTGGTTCTAAATCCCACTAACATTTACTGACAGATTCTTTACTCCTGAGATACCACTAACTACTGTAAAAGTGTCCTGGTTTCGGCTGGGATAGAGTTAATTTTCTTCCTAGTAGCTGGTATAGTGCTGTGTTTCGGATTTAGGATAAGAATAACCTTGATAACACACTGATGTTTTAGTTGTCGCTAACCAGTGCTTACACTAAATCAAGGACTTTTCAGCTTCCCATGCTCTGCCAGGTGCACAAGAAGCTGGGAGGGGGCACAGCCAGGACAGCTGATCCAAACTGGCCAAAAGGATATTCCATACCATATGATGTCATGCTCAGTATATAAACTGTGGGGAGTTGGCCAGGGTCAGCAATCACTGCTCGGGGACTGGCTGGGCATTGGTCAGTGGGTGGTGAGCAATTGCATTGTGCATCACTTATTTTGTATATTCTTTTATCATTATTATTATTTTTCCCCTTCCTTTTCTGTCCTATCAAACTGTCTTTATCTCAAGCCATGAATTTTACTTTTTTTCCCAATTCTCTCCCCCATCCCACTGGGGTGGGGGGGTGAGCAAACGGCTGTGTGGTGTTTAGCTGCCCGCCAGCTTAAACCTTAAACCTTAAACGCAGAATACATGTTGCTGCCTAAAGCAGCAACATGTGATAGTGAATCATACTTTTAATTGTAATCTGTAGTCAGAAAAGAAAAACAATCACACAGCCTGAGAGGTGTCTACCACTATCTCCACTTCATAGCTGTATCTGCTTCTCATGAAGTAGCAACTGGTTGTACAACAGAAGCTTGTAACAGCTCTTGCTTAGGTGCAAGCTCATTAGGCATCACTTTGACAATGGCAGTGTTTTTCCTTTCTGGACCCATGGGATGCTGCCTCTTGTCCAGTGGAGAAAAGATAACTGCTCTCTCTATTGGTTCCCCTCTTGCTATTACAATTTACTTTGTTAAGTGGTTAACTATTACAAGCTACCATTCCATAAGATCTACCATTTACAATTCTCAGATTTTTTATTTCATACATAGTGTTCCTGCACTCTCTCAGTGCTACCAGCCATTTGGCAGCTTCTAAGAGCCATGTCTATGCCCCATGTTTCATATATGACTATATAAGATTATTTGTGTGAAGCCTGTGTACTTGTTGCATTTTACTTCTTGAGGAACTCCTCCAGCAATTCTACAGCAAAAAAGCTTTCATTGGTTTCCGTTCCCCTTCTCCACCATCCTTAGTTCGATGGCCACTATGTCAGACTGAAAAATAGGAATAATACCTTAAGTATGCTAGCAACTTCAGGGTTAAACTTTGGAGTTTTAATATACTGAAGAAATAATGTACAAATCCTTTTCCTCAGTCCTTCTAAGTTGCATTCTTTCACCTCTCTTGACATAAGATCAAGTTCCCTGTCAATTAATTCCACTATTTCCCGTGTTAATTTACATTCATGTTCCTGAAAGAAAACACAAAGAAAAAGGGAAGCAAACTCCACAACAATAAGGAAGCAAACAACCAAGATAATTCTAACGCAGATATGAAAGCAAACTATAGATTCTTTGCCAGTCATCATTTATACCTCTGCATGTTCACGTAAGAACACATTCACAACTCGTGGGGGACTTCAACCTGCCAGACGTCTGCTG
>WAAD01000431.1:28145-41627 GCA_013389945.1 Fregata magnificens | reverse complement strand
CACTCCATGATATCGCTCTAGATCTTTAATTACATCCCCTGTCTAGGCAGGTACTTAAGTATATGCTAAACTCTCACTTCAGCAGGATCACTCACATGCTTCCAAGTTAAAACACATGCTTGACTGAGTGTCTTGCTTAATCGTGGCAGAGCTTGATTAATTTCTAAGTCAAACTAAGTGAAGACTGTCACAGGTTAAAAGGAATTTAGGCTGGCCCCTCAAACTAGGTGCAATATCCCGTGCCAGGGCAGATAAGGCACAAGGGTTAAATAGAAGCATGACACAACATGATTCACATCATACTGATTTTTAATGAGGCTCTTAGGTAGATCGTTTACTGATGTAAATCAGCACAGCACCATCAAAGTTGACAAAATAATGCTGATACCCAATTGCTCAGATTTACTAGCAGAACAGTAGGCTGGCAAAGTGAGGAGCACAGAGGTCCAGTATCCCAAGGCTGCACACCAACTCTTAACTCTGCCACCTCATGCCAATGCAGTGCAACTGCAATACAATCTTCAATACTATCATACCTATTCACAAATTCTCTGCATAGCAAATGACAAAGATGACTACATTTACTGTTATGCTAGTAGTCCTGGTGTAGACTTTCCTCATTCATCAGTTTAACATGCATCTGCTGGACACCAAATGAGATCCAGGTTTCCTAGTGACGTCTCAGTTAACACACACAGAGTCAAGCAATTGTCAAGGCATGCAACTTAAATCTGTATGATCTGGCTAAACCAAACTGGATTTTTTCCATTAAGCCTAATGGATTACCTCCATTCCAGATTTCAGGTTTCCAGTGTCTCCTGTTGAGATGCTTTAGTCTACTCATGAAAAAATAATACACTTTCTTTATAAATATAAAAGCTACAAAGAAAGTCTATCCATTGCATGAAACTGTTTCTACTTAAACTTCCTAAAATAATTCCTTTCAAGCAGAGTGCAGGTTCAGAAAACCTCAGCTCTATAAAAAAAATGAAGCAGTCATCTTTTTTTTTTAAAAAGATCTTTAGATCAGAAACAATTAGCTTTAATGCTAACTCACTTTAGGTTTCAGCTATAACCATTTATAATACTGTAAATCTTAAAGCACTTCAGGACCATTATAAACCATTTGATAAAGCATTATCAATTGTTTCCCCATTATTTTACAACTAATCAGAAGAATGCATAATTACTGTACAATCAATAAAAGTACATAATAAATTAATTACATGCTTACAGTATTGGCTTTATCTCAAGTATTCCAATGGCACTGTGATTAGATTTGGGATGTGAAATGTTGGGGTTTTTTTGAGGAAGCCAGGATTGAAAGGAAATAAAAATGCTTAGAGAAAATGCTTAGAGAAAAATATTAGAATGGTGCTGTAAGTGACAAACCTGTGCCATCTCTTATAAACTCTGTCTCTCCAACACCAAAGAAATGTAAAACAGTTATAGGGCCTTGAGATAGATGTGAAACTTATCTGGTGAGAGATGCAAAAAAAAATCTGTTTATATCAAGAATAAAAAGGGAAAAGCAAAGTTCATGCTAAAGCTACATGAAGTCATGACAGATATACAGAAAATATGCTTTAACCACCTTGCTCTTTTCTCAATTGTTGTAAACAGGAGTCACCACTGACTGTAAGGAGTACAAAGGCAGGAACAGATAAAAATGCATTTTTAGTATAGCTGATGCTTGGTGCTTACATTTATGAAACATTTAGGATAACAAGGTCTTAACAAAATCTCCCAAAAGACCATACATCAACAAACCAGTACAGAGTTGCAAATATTTCAAATTAAAAGCTATAACCAACAGGAGTTAGGTTCTGAAGAAGGAGGTAAGCTCCTGTTAACTCTTGTGTGTATGGACCTCCATATGCACTTTCATCACTGACCATTAATAAGAGGAGTTGCGCAAGAGAGGCAGCAAAGACTTCTGAGTCACCTTAAAGAAGTGACACCATTTTAACTTTCCTCCTCCTTAATCCCCCTGCTGTTACCTGGTGCTCATCTTCCTTCCCTCAGCCCACATGACCACAGAATCTCCATAGTTTTAACACCAGATAGAAAGCTAAATTGTATGGAATAGCTATTTTTAGGAAAGCATAAACACATAGTTACACACAAATAAGAAAAGGGCATGTCCCTTGTCTCTGACAAAAAGCCCAGTTTTTGCCTCCTTTCCACACCTGGTGTAGGAATTGTCACAGAATAAACATGCAGTCTACTTTGCAGATTCATGTCAGGCAGAAGCAGTTTACAGCTATAGGAAAGAACGCAGAGCAACAGAGTTCAGCCTTCTATGTATATGAACTCTGACTTAAAAGAAAGTACTAAGGCTTATACAAGTTTAGAACACATATAAATTGCTCCATGAAGGGGCCTGATATGGCAGAGCAGCATCTGCATAGAAGGGAACTTTATTGCAGCGGATGTACCCGTGTGGGCCTGATGATAACTCAGAATCTGCAAGCCATGCAGCCTTGACATACCTCTGTTCAGCTGGTCCACCTCTCGCTTGTGATGCTGTTGTGCCCTTGACTAGCTTCCAGGCCTAGCAAGGCTTCTACACAATTTATTATCTGAAAAATAACGATGTTTCAGGCATCAAAAAATGCTTATTTTGCTCCTTCTGTTGCCAACTGGTTTATCAATACTTAACAATAATTCAAGCCTTTCATATTGTTTTCCTAGCATGTGGTATCCAACGAAGCCGAGGATTTATAGCTTCAGATGTTACTGATGGAGTACAATAGAGCAGTGTTGGTTGTTCTTTACTAAATCGTACTTTACTTCTCTTCACTGGTTTTGTGTTTACACAAGCTATTCCCCATCTGACCTGCTTCAGGGACCACTCACTCCACGGCCTATGAGGCAATTAGGTGGATGGAGCTCACAGGCTGACACAATACAGTCCTCTTCACATTTGGCAATCATTTCTGGTATCACCAAATACCTTCTCTCTAAACTGCTTTTGTTAGATAACTAGCTAAACCAGCAAAGTTAAACTAAAAAGCACATGATCCTCCAGCACGATAGTCCACCTACTGATGTAATGACATGAGATCTGCCATCTGCAAAAAATACTTTCTCTGAAAGTAGATAAAAACATAATTAAAACCTTCTTCAGGGGGGTATTTTCTGCATGGTTATTAATGCAAGGCTTCTGGCAGTCTTAAAATATTTTACTTTCTAAAATTGAGTTTTGGGGTACTAACAAAACTTGTCATAATAGCTACTGACCGAAAGCCACAACCTGCTTTTATATTTTCCTTCACAATTACGGAAAAGTTACAAGCTCCCAGGCTTAACTCAGAGCTGGTATTCTTCCTCCACCCTGAAAGGATGGTTTGTTTCAAAATGGCACCAGGGAAAAAAGGTCGTCAGCCTTTCAAATCACCTCTTTGGCACAGGACTACACTACAGATTTCCCTTCCCTTGCCTGAAGCCCACGAGCTGCCTATCCCTTTCACCCCCACCCAAATCTCACCATGCAACTTTCTGTGTTGGGGTCATCGAGCAGAGCTCACTAGATACCAGCCCCTCTATGGGGCTTGGCTCTAAATGAACTCAAGAGAGGATCCACCAGTGAAGAGCTGGGAGCTGGGGCAGCACATGGGAGACTTTCCCTGCTTGACTCCAGCTCACAGCAGCAAGTTCCAAACATGACATGCAAAGGGGTGAGGGCAAGAGGCCAGGGTTAACCTCACATACTGTCGAGCTACGTAGCCACTGGGAGTCAAGCTAAGGACTTTGTGGTGTGAACAACCACTAAATCTGAACTTGAAGGCAACCTAAAGTTCAGCACACAAGTACAATATGGACAGGACCTAAAACGTGCCAAGGCCAGTGGGGGAGGCTTGGCATCATTGCAGGACTCACTGTCGCACATGGATGACTTGACCTTCTAAGAGCATAAAGGTGGCAGTGTCCAGGTATTAAAGCTTGAAATGAAAATGTGTCTGTCTGAACAGAGTCTATCCTGGCAGGCAGGAAACAGAACCAGCATGTCCCAGGCAGAAGCAGTTCCCACCCTGCCACCTGCACACATTCAGACACCCCATTTTAACTTTCAATAGCCGAGCAACACCACTTGTCTGAGAGAGCATGCAGCTGCAACCCAAGGAGCAGCAGCTGGAAAGCTGTACAGGTACAACGCTGATTTACCTGCAGGGTGACAAGAGGAAAAAGTTAAACATTTCTGTCTTCAGGAATTAAAATGACTGTCTTACTGCTTTGTCTCAGTGTGTGAAGAGCAGCACATTGGGAAGCTGCAGCTCCCAATGAAGGAGCTGCCCAGCAACCTTCCGGATGACAGCTGGAGCTGCAAACAGAAGAGCTGCAGCTTAGCAAAAGAACAGGATGTCTTCAGCCATTTTTGGAGGCTACAACATCCTGCTGTATCTACAAAAATAGGAGGCAAATCCTCAAGTGGTGTAAATCTGTACAGGATCAATAACTCCAAAGGATTGGTGCAAGTTTATGTAAAAGGAGGAGCGATCTCAGTTTTGGCAGACACCCATAAAGGGTAGTAACGATCACTTTGTCCTCTATTTGTATGACTCTAACCACAGTGGTACTTTGGCCCACATGTGGCCCCTAAGCTGCTAGGGCAACAGTAGTAACTAACAGTTCTCACAAAACACTGCACAACACCAAAACATGCAAAGGGTAAATTAAATGAAAAATTATAGCTTTACCACCCTGTTGGCCTTGTAAGACCTACACTGTGTCCTACAGAGCAAGGAGTATTGGCAAAGCTATTAATACCTCAGCCACAAAATGCTATATTGATACACTTATTCAGGTTTTACTTCATATTAGTTTTCCTTCCACTTTACCCAAGATGGCTGCTGTAGCTTAGATGGCCTCAATCGAGTTTTATGTTCTCTGGAAATCTGAGTTCATTTAGAAAATGCAGAAAGATAAGCCAGACTTTCTTTTACATGGTGTTTATAATTCAACATGCAAAACATTAATGATCTTTTGAAATATGTGTATGTATATCTGACTTTCATACCTTCTTTTCCTTAACTTTTACCCAAAGCAGATCTCTTATCTATTTAAGACATTTATGCCAGCACAAGAGAGGGTCAGGCAGGAAACAGAAAACAGAGGGAGGAGGGAGAATACCAGAATTGGGGCCTGGGAAGGGGAGGGAAGCTTGCAGTATCACAGAAGTCAAACTGCTTATGGAACAGGTTTTGGGGTTTTTGCTGGCACCAGTCTAATAGGGATTGTGATATCCTAGCCTAAGACTCAGCGTACTAAATGCTACACCATAAAAAGCAGTCAAAATGCAGAAACGCAGTGCTATGCACCAAAAATTCTGGTATTTCAGAATTATTTTCTTCCCAAATAGCAACAGTATTGGTAGACTATTTTCTGTAAAAAGATCTGAAGAAAAACCTTTCTGGAATTACCCAAATCTGACTAGGTTGAACTGCTTTGTTTAATCTGTCGTCTGACATATCACACATTGCAGCATGGCATGGTGTAACACATTAAACAATACTTGAAATGTCAAAAAATTAAATGAAAGGTTCTTAAATCAACCAAACCACCAAACATTTCATACCTTGCTCCCAGTAATATTGGTTAAATGTTTCTGACTTTTCTGTACTGAAACAAAATTGCCACTAAAAATTCTGCTAAGAAATTTTTATTCTGCTTTGTCTTCTACTTTTTCTAATCATTCTCAAATGCGTAAAGAGGTGACAAATACATTTGATATGCTCTGACACTGGAATGGAAGCATTTAATGCCCTGTTCACCAAGGTGTGAAGGACAGTACAAGATACAAGTAGAAGGCTTGGCGAGCCAGGCTCTTAATGAGCTAATGGTGCTTTGAAGGGACCAGGAGGCAGTACACTGTTGCAACATGCCTCCGCTAGAGCAGCTGTCAGTCTGCTGAAAACTGAAATGGCAGAGTGGTAGAAAAAGCAAATTAGAAACATGCTCAGGTATTGGGTTTTGACCCTCTGTTTGCAAGTCTGATTTAATAAAAGTTCAATGCTTTTATTGTATCTGGATAAATTGCAGTTATGTTATTAAGATAGGTGTGGGAAGTTACGTTGCTCTGATTCTTTCTGGCTCACTTCTTAGCTAGTATTAACACTTGTTAGCCTTTGATAGCTAAGGGCAAATTTGGGCCTAGTTCTCCAAGAAGCATTGTCAGTGGTGTGGAATGGACTCATGAAAAGAAGTGAATTCATTTTGTCATAGATGAAGCTTGCAATATTACAGAAGTCAAACTGCTTATGCAGCGGCCTTGATCTTGGATACTTTCTGTGCAACTTTCATTATTGCGCTGTTTTCCAAAATGAATGGGTAGCTCAGCCTGCAGAACTGATGTTCAGCTTTAATTGCTTAGTGCTGTATCTTTTGCCTTATCACAGACAAACATCCCCATATATTTTAGCCTTGAATTAGTTCAAGCTTCTTTTCATCTGCTGTTAATTCAAAGGCTTTGTTACAATAGTCACTTTCATTCTCTTTCTCTTTCATCACCTGTCGCTTTCACTCTCTCTCAGTGTCAGTCTTTACCCTATCTCCTAACTGCAGGAAAAAAGAAAACCAACCTCCTCCATACCAGCGAAGAACGCATTTTGAATGACCTACATATTTCCACCTTATCTTGCAATATCTGTTTCTACGGTGACTGTAAAGAATACACACACAAATCAAGCAACCTCATTTTTTTCACTTTACTTTTCTGTTTTCTGGAGGTGATGAATTTTAATGTCTGTGGCTTCAAGACACCCACAACAACGTCAGGTCACAGCACGGGATCAGGAGAGATGAACGCTATCCCAGCTGCTCTCCTTATTGCAGTCCTTGCTGTATCAGAAGCTGAGCCACAGAGACAGGGAGCAGGGCTCTTTGGTGTTCAGGCTCTGAGTAGGATTTGGGTGTTCCCACACGTTGAAAGGTTTCAGTCCCAAACTCTGACACCAGTTTCCTCTGTTATCTTGGGAAGTCAGCAAACCTCTCTATGCCTTTGTAATGTGAAGTAATAATTCTTGCCTGTCCACTGTAGGATCTTTGAGATGGCAATTGTTTTTTATTATTAGTCTCTACAATGCCAAACACAACAGAACACATATCTAGACCTTCAGGTATGACTGTATTACAAACACTGGGAATAATTAGGAACAGCCAGTAATAATGTTTTGCATCATGGCTCATCTCAAGTAGTTTCTATTGCTTTGTTGGGACTACACAAAGATGGACCAAGTTGGGGTCAAAAAGCAGATATCCAAAGCTGTAAGCACAGTCAGAAGATGGCTTCACCTAAATTTCCAGTGAGGTTTTCTATTTCTGAAAACATTAAGCACAAACAAAAGACCTGGGGCATGCTAGGGACTGCGTTTATAGTGCACCCTATGCTATGCTGTTAACAGTTCTTTGCATGGATCCATACCTACACTGTGGAAATTAAAACAGACAAGACTGGGACTGTTGATTTACCAGGCTAGTACTTCTGCTGAGGACAGCTGTGTAACTTAGCACCTACTCAACTGAACTAAAGCAGCAAATTTCCCTAGTATAACCCACTGATCAGATAAGGATGTGAGTCTTTCACAGCCTTGTAGTGTGGAGACTGGCTGTGTAGGGCAGGCTGTAGAGACTGAGAGGAAATTCCTCACTTAATCCCTCACAGCAGCCATCACAGCATCAAAGATTAACCAGCAGCTATCCACATCTTCTAGCAGCTGCCTTTCTTTCAGAAGCAAATAACTCACTCAACAAATTCTCACCAACAATAGCTGCTAGAAATATTGAGTCCTTTTAAGACAACTTAAAAAAAAATTAGCCAACAAACATGCAGTCCAAAATCCCACAGAAGATATTTCATGAAGAGTGGGGGCACTTCCCACACTGAAGGTCTAGTTCTGTGAACTCCACTCATTCTGTTCATGATATAGAGTACACAAAGTTACAGTGGCAGATTATGAAAGTGTTGGTCAAGTTAATATGCTGGCAATAGCCTCCTCCCATCGATGTTGCACCCTGTGCAAATAAATCTACCACTCAGATCTCTGAAAGTTCAGCTGACTTGAAAAGCGCAGATGGCTCATGTTGGGGAAGACTAAGGCAGCCTGCATAAGGAAGCACTTTGAATAATTCACCATTCACCATCTACTTCCTAGGGGGTTATATGGTCTGTAATATCCAAGCACCATGCAGTCTGCCTGTTCCAGTGAGGCAGTGGCCTGAGACTGTGCTCAATTCATCAGTTTATCTATCAAATATCAAGAAACAAATGATTTACCAAAGTCACACAGTAAAGTTGGTACTTCACTAGCTGAATCCTTCCTCTTCCTAACTATTGCAAGGTGCTCCTATGAGGTGCTCTCCTCTTTTGTTGAAAGGCTGACAGTTACACTGTTTTTCTTGACTCCTTACTCAAATGGCCATTCCCTGATGACCAGCAAGAAGCCACACCCATCCTGTCAGAGTCAAGCTGAGCTACATTGACCCGGCACTTTTCACTGCCAAGTCTAAATAGCATCAACTGTTATGCCTAAGTACAGAACAGATGCCCCTTAAAACAGTCACAGCTGGTTTACTGCGCAGCAGGCCATCTGCTCATGCAACACAGATGCCTAAGAACAGAGCAGCTCTGGGCTTTGCTCTTTTCCCTGGCTCCAGGTCAAAATAAGATGAGAGTTTTGATCTTCATATTATCAGAGAGACGACCTCTCTCTGACTGAGGAAGGCTTCTGCAACACATAGGACAGTGTCACAATCAGCACAGCGAACAGGCAGAGCAGCTGCAGAACGCCCCAGGGAGTGCTCCAGCTACCTGGGACGTTCTCCCAGAGGAGATCAAGATGTTCACACAGCACACCACTCCTCTAAGCACATGCACAAATACAGAACAAAGAGCTTCTGGGGACCCTCATGTCCTCAGGTGTAAGGAGAAAGAAATCTTTTTTATGATCACACTTCACAAAATTGTGAAACACTCAGATACCACAGCAGTGTCTAAGAAAAAGAGATTTTAAAAAAGAAGCAAGCTGTGGAAATAATGAAAAAAATATGGCTTGAAGAAGAGTACAGACTAGGCCTAAATCTAGGACTAGAGTCCTAGACAGCTCTAGAGTCTCATACCTCTCCTCTAACTCATCTGGGATGTATTTAGCTGACTGTTGCACTGTTTTACATTCTGAGGCTCCCATTCAGAAAACTAGAGAATTTGAGCAAGCTTGAAATCTGGTTTCAAGTACATGGATAATCCAGCTGAAGTAAAAAAGATTACTTACGTGCCTGAAGTGAAGCACATGGATAAATGCCTTGCTGAATAGGGATTAAAGTAATCAAGACAAATTCTGCAGGTGAAAGATTTGCCACTGATAACACATGCATAGTCTTCCTGAAGCACCCAGCAATATGTGAATTTTACTTCCAGCTTTACAAAAAGACAGAAACTGACAATGACAGAGAAAATGGATATATGCAAGACAGCTGTTCATTGGCTAGAAAAAAGTGACATGTGCTAAATCTTTAGGATTCTCATTCAAAAATAATCTCATTGTTGCTCTGAGATAATTACAGACAAAGCTGAATGTGTACAGTTTGCTGAAGTTCCTCCTATTAATGTATGAGGCCTACTGAGATCCTATAAAGACCAAAAATTCAATTAGTGGCAGGAAAAATGATCCTTATTTAAAAACCTGGTGTCTGACTTAGGCCTGGGTCTTAAAGAGTTTTCCTGGAGCTCTAGATGAACTGGGATAAAACTACATGAAGGGGATTTTGAAGGGAACAGGAAAGGTAGGGATACAGCAAAGAACCGTGCTCCCAATTCCTGTTGTAAACGGCAAGCAGCTCTGAGGTTATTACTCACCTTCACATGAATCCTATTGCCTATAATAGTGACTTAAGTGTGTTCAATTGTCATTTCACTTAAATGGATAAAGCAACATAACTTACCAGAAATTAATGACTTCATCTTACTCTTCAAAAATGCATCCACAGAGTACTGTTGAGTAAACTTGTAATTCACTCTCTGATTTCCTAAACCTCAGCATGAGGCAGGGTTATGAGCTGCAGATCGAGAGTTTGCCAGTACTTTACAAGAGAATGTCCTCTGTTGTTCCATTCAGGTGAATTTGGGGTCTGGATTGTTTATTCTCAGCACGCTCTATGTCCCTCAGCTTACTCTCAATGAATTTTAATTTTCCCCAGACCACCCTCAGCTTCTGACCTCAGCTGCAGCAAACCAAACAGTCTCGATTCAAAGCCAAAGCAACACTGCAGGTGATTGAAATAAGTAGAAACAGTTCACCAGAGCATACAGAGAGAATACCATTCTGCCTGTGAACTCTTTTCTAGAGCTAGAGGAGTCCACCTGCAAAAGCCAAAAATGGCACCTCCCATCAGCTTTCACTCAGCCAAGACCAGAAGCTCCTTGAGAAATGGCTGACAAAATCTTCAATCTATTAGTCTAGAAGGCATCTGCTTCTTTTTGTTACCACACCATGTCAGCATTCCCCATACTTGAACACGTGTCCATGCCACTCCCTAGGAGGTGAGCATGGGTTCTGGAAATTGAGAATTTTCTTGGAACACAGGCATTTTGAAGCTTTAAAATCACTTGCAGCACTTTCATGCTTTGGCTGATCCTGTCTCTCATTTCCTTGTCTGCTTCTGAGAAGCTGGTGTAAGTCCCTCCACTCTCAAGCCATGCTCACAGTATCAGAGCAGAAGATCACAAAACTCAGACACAGTGAGATAGACTAGTAGGTAATCTCCCTCTCTAATAGCCAACAAAGACCTCATCGCTCACTCTGCACTTATCACACATAGCATTCTTATTTGTGTCACTTTATTCTGCATCTAAGCTTTCCTGGAAAAATGACTGGAATGTGAAACAGGCAAAGACAGCAAAATCAAAATTACAGTTACAGTCAAAACACGGAGAGACTGAAGCCCAAAGCTGCTTACTCTCTTGCCATGGAGCTCGTCTGGATTTGTCATATATAATCAAGGACAATGTCTAGACAAATAGGACAATGACTAGAAAAAGAACCAGCACAATGACAAGGAAAAAAAAAGAAATCATACCTGTAAATTTTAGCCTAACTTTCAATAACACTGTACAGTTGTTGCCTGTACGCAGATGTAGTGTTACATTCAACTTCACAAATGCACATGTTCTGTGAAATACTCTCCTGTGAAACTCTCTTATCTAACGAAGTTGTCATTATAACAGTATCCTGGGAACAATGAGAAGGATAAATAAGATTTACAGTTCCCCAGTGTGATATTTAATAACATGACAAAAAGTTGATTGGCTAGTTGTTACTTTAGTAGCAGCTCTCTGCCTCTGCACATTGATCATTCTTTGGGTGACTTGCATTCATGAGATTTCCACTCATTGTGGTTTGTTACATAGCTTGCAGCTCCCGAAAACAAGCTGTTCTCCAGCTGCAAGTCCCTGTGCTTTGGGCTTTTAACTGTACCTGTTTGTATTTGCTGAAAGGCAAGAACTGATAGAACTATGAAGTCGTTCTGTACCTGCCAGCCAACGTTACACGTATTAATCTTGTTAGGTAAATCTTGTCCAGTGCATAAAGGCCCCTGTACAAATAAACTGCTGGCTTTCAGTGGCATCCCTCACTGTAGTCTAAGAAGAATTTATTTTATAGACACTTCCCAGATTCACAAATTTCCTCTTCCTTAAAAATACAAATGAGATGCTTTTTTTACAAATAGGGTCTCAAAAAGGTTCCCTTTGCTGTCTTCTTGANGAGTCTCCGACTTCAGAGTAAACTTGTTCTGTTAAATCTCAGATCAGTAACCTAAACAAAAGCAGGGAGATGTAACACCCTGGTGCCTTTCAGGTCTGTTCTTCAAAGAGCTGACAGTCCCCATTCCTCCTTCTCTGCTAGACCAAGCTATATGTTTTTGCTATGGCAAGAGATAACAGTTGTTGCTGTTGTGCTCTTACTGTCTTAATTTGGTATCCTGGTCCTGAACATAGAGCTAATTCCTACTCTGTGAGGGTGTTTCTCAAAGACGCTTTCTTCCAAAACTTCAGAGTACTTCATGTACTAAATTGTTTGCTCCAGCCAAATATGTAATGAAATCTCAAAGTTTTGGACATGAAGAAAACAAGTTCACATTTACCTCTAATGTGGTGGGATGAGAGAAAAACACTAACAGATATTATGCACGCAGTAACATTTAACTGACTACTGACAAGTAGGCTTGGCAGAATCCCACAGACATGTACACGGGAGGGAGGATGCACAGCTCAGGTAAGCACTTGCACTGCCCGAGCTGGGGCTGGCAAACAATACTGGACAAATTGTGAGGCATTCAGTGGCAGACACATATTTGCATGATAAACTGGCAAGTGCCACTAAAAAAATCTAAGTTGCTTGGTTCATTTGAATAGGGCTGCCTTCTGAGAACAACCTTCTGCTTTGCCTGCTTTCCATTTGAGTCTATAGGTAGAAAGCCAAAGCTTGCTTTCTGAACGCTGCCACCATTAAGCAATGCAGAGACAGTGGGATTCAGAGCAGCCAACACATCAACGGCTGGATTGCACCTCTGAAGACTGCAAAAGAGAAGTTATGTGTTGCAAGACCGTGTTGACTCAGTGGGCAAGTCGGCATATTTGGCACCAGCAGAAGCTTACAAATGCTCATCAAAGTTAGTTCAGAAGTAGATTTTTATGTCTACAGCCAAGACTGGGCATAAATGAAAAGATGTAATAACTGGCATTTTCAGGTTGTAGAAGAGGTTACGGTGTGGTGCTGTTACATACAAATCCAGATGTTTGAGCCTCACACAGTACAATGAGATTCACTGCTTTTAAGGATATACCTCATAGATATTCCTACTGAATTCATAATGACAATACTTGATACAGCCAAAGATTGTGGTACAAACAGGCAGAAACAAGTAGGAATAGGTAGAAAAAGGAAATGTGGAAACAGCATGGACATGTCCCCTTCAGCCATCTGCCAGAAATGTTTCTCTCCTATTAACTATCCAACCAGTAAGTATCTCCATCAAGTAACTGGTCAATGACAGGCATACATTGCTTTGAAAAAGACTGGGAAAGCAACTGGAGGTGTATGCTTTTAAAAACAAAATGCCTGGATGGATGCTCTAATCCATCTCTTGTACAGGTGTTAGTGGCTGCATTTTGTTCCCAGATGGAAACTTTACAGAAGACTCATACGCCTTGTTTCTTCACTTTCATGAGGGCACTGGGCAGGACACAAGAGGCCTTCAGCTGTGTTATGCCACATTAACCTATGCAGAGCTTTACGACCAAGAAGAGCAAAGTAGTCAAGCACGACTCGAGGCAAAAAAACCCCCGCCTCTTTTTTTCTTTTTGTGGTAGTACTTCTCTTTCTGCTGTCTGAATCCACAGAGCTGATCAACAGCTCTGAAGCAATTCATATTTTCTGCAGTCTGCTCATCTGATATGGACCAGTCAAACCTAGCTGTTGCTCATAC
>WAAD01000431.1:15075-28118 GCA_013389945.1 Fregata magnificens | reverse complement strand
CTCCATCCTTTGACTTCATGGGGCATAAGTAATTAATTTGCCACCTACCTGTTGCAAATGAAAAGCCAGAATTATACACTCAAAAGCAAGCCTGATTTTAGTTTCTGCACTGCAATGCCAAGCCAAGGCCAATGTCTCTCTACTATTTCCCTGGGAATGGTTTCAGTTCTTTCTTTGCAGCGCTATGACCAGCTCTTTATATCTTCCTATTCATTTCCTCCTTCAGCTCTCTACCGCCAAATGCATGTCAGACTTTTCAGTACAAGGTTATGAATGCTTTACTGGCCTTCTTGTCTCATTGTTTTTGAAACTGTGCAGGGAGCAGGATATGCTTCTGTTTCAATAAAGTGAACATTCAGTCTTGGTCTAAATGCCAGCAAAGTGAACTAGGGAAAAGAACAATAAGCCAAAACACCAAGAGACAGTAAAGTTAAAAGTAGGCTGTCACATTCAGATCTTTGTTGCATTCTTCTGTTCATCAAGAACTTTGAACCATGAATCTTAACCAGGGCAGGGGACGTGTCTAGCATTATTTTCATGGCACTGATGCATGAACTCATTCAAGATGGGGGAAAGTAAATATTATGATGCTTGGCGCTCATTCCCTTTGGCTTTGATGTTCTTTGAAGTTTCATACTGCTTCAAAGCAGGAGGAGTAGTTACTTGTGCTGTTCAGATTACAAAGGCTTGCCAACAGGGGCGTAGCTCACATTGAGGTCCTGAGTGGCACTGTCATCTTGCATTCAAGATTCTGCTTCATTTGTTCTCATGCTCACACTAATAAGAAAACACTGTTGAAACTTTTGGCATCTTGTTCATCCAGGGACTGCAAAACACTTTGCAAAAGGTCAGTAAAAATATTGACAACATGTTAATGAGTGCAGAAGTCATCCACAATTTAAAGGGCTTTCTCATAATACTTCAAGGTATTCATTGTATACAACGAGCCCACTGAATCCTCATCAGTCAACTGTTATGAGCAACAGATCACTTTTGCATTGCTGTAATATGCTGACAGCTAGCTAGAATAGGCTAGCTATAAAAACGCCATCTTCCAAAAAATTGAAGAGTGGGTAGAGTGGGTCACAGAACAGCCATCACTACAATCTAACTGAGACATGGCTATTTAGCTCTCACTGGAGCTCTCCACTGACTATTGCAAAACGGCTTCTGAGTATTTTGTTGGCTTCTTAGTTTACCAGCAAACAATGAAGACTGTATATTGAGCCATCTGTTAGGGAAGTCCTTGATTTGATCAGAGATACATTTATACAGCTAAAGACATTGTTTGCTACTGAGCAAATCTTTCTGGAATGACACAGATTTAATCTCAGGTGAATATTATGCAAGTAGCATTTCAGTGACAGGCAGGCAAGCTGAAAAGATCTTTGTCCTCACTGTACAAATTAGTTTAGGTGCATGTGGACAGCAGACGAAAAAGTGGCTATGAAAACAGGGGAAATAAAGCTGGATTATTTAATAATAAATAATTAATAATAATGCTGAAAAACAATGCTTTTTCATCTGAAACAAACAGTACAAAATATTGAGCAAAGCTCTCAAGGAAGGTTGTTTAGAGAAAGAGAAAACACTTACCATGAACTGAAATACCACTTATGTCATTGGTAGGAAAACAGTTCAATGTGAAGATCTCTCCTAACTCCACACAGTCACCTCTTCAATGAGTAAACTGATTGATGACTTTTTGAAATCAGGGTAATAATAACAAAGTCAAACCTGACCCACTGAGTTTAACCTTAGCTGTCAACTTTAAACAGTGGAAACAAGGGATTAAAGTATGCAAAAAATCTCAAAGACAGAGCTGCTGAAATATGTATCTTTCTGTTGCAACTGCCTCTGGAGACCTTGTCTGAGCCAAGTGCTAAGCATTATGTAAAAACATTTCCTCTACTATAGAGTTAACGGTCAAAATCAAGGAAAAGAAAAGATTGGGAATGGGGAGAGGAAAAGCACATTTCTGAACTCCCAATCTTCTTCACAGCTGCTATCCAATATTGTCTTCTTTGTGGATTGTTGTGTGGTTGGAATCAGATTTATCAGAAGACACAAAATCTGGTAACAGATCATCTTCAGTCTGAATAGCACGACATGTGTTGCCCGAAAAACGAATCATATATCCAGTCCTCAGCTTTCACTGATGAAATAATCTCTGACACAGCCTGCCAGATATAATTGCATCTAATAAAGTGAGTGAAAACACAATGGAATCTGTTATAATTGGGTCAGCTTAGGCAATTTCAGTTTGATCATTCTATGCAAATGATCCCTACATCCTGATCCACAAAACAAATTCCCCAAATCAGAAACTAAATGCAGTGTTGTGCTGGCTAAGTTGCTCCATGCTAAGAAGGATCAGTCACATGCTGATGGATTTTAAGTAGCACTCTGAGAAGTTGCAAGACTCTTAGGCTTGCAGCCAGTGGGTAACCAAAAAGATGGGGAATGCTTTCCCTCTTTTGGAATCCTTCCAACATTACTTCACAGCTGGGAGCTATCACAAGTGCTCTCACTGGCGTAGGAGCTGTATCAGCTGAATGCCCTGTGGAAAGACCTGCACAATTGGCAGGCAAGTGAAAGGAGGGAGGAGAGGAATTCCCCCAAGCCTCTGCCTCAGTGACCTGCAGTCATGGTCTACAGGATCACCACAAGCCCAGATTTCTGCTCTGTACAGAAGCAGTGACACTGTCAGAAGAGCACACCCTGCCCACAGCAGCCCCCGCAAAAGGAAATAATGGAAAGACAAGGTGGTTTTAGTGCTCCCTTTTTCACATAGTCTGCCCTCAATATCTCTGGCCATTTCTGGAAGAGGTAAATGCTACATGTACAGTGAAATGGGAGAATTGGACCTAAAAAACGTCTGCAAGCTCTCTACACGACTATCTACTGACATCAGCGGAGCTAGCTCACTTCCAGAGTGTCTCTCCCTGCTTCAAAAGCAAAAACAAGGAGAGTCTGTTGTGTACTGACAACCCATTTCTCCGTCACAGTGTGTTGTCTGTAGCCAATAATTTGGCCCTTTTTTTATGGGTAGTATATAATCTGGTATCCTAATATAATTCAAGAGTATGGCTGTATAAATGGTAAATTCAGCAAACCTATCCCTGAAAGATTGATTTGCCTTCGAAATATGACCTTTCTTTTACATCTCCCCAGCTTTTAGCGCTTGCATATTCTTCAGGCTGTTTGAATATATTCACATTTGCTTTCAAATATAACAACTTCCATGCCAAATTATACTTCAAGACAAACAGGTAGAGCTTATTCATGGAAATGGGTTGCAAGGTTAAAGGCAAAGAGGTTACTGGTTCTCCATTATGCTCCGTGTAGGTGCTTTTACGACATTTATCATATAATGGGAAGCCTTCACAAATGTTCAGTACTTCCAATTCCAAATGTTAAAAAGTGAACTTGACTCAAATATCATGACACTTAAAATGTTCGTTCTATTCATTTGCCTTGCAGTTTTAAGTTTTCAGGTGTTTTCTTTTTCTCCCATTAGGGCCAGAAGTACTTTTACATTCAAAACAAAGCTATTCACTCCAGAAAGTCCTTTCTCAGCATGTATGGGGACCACATCCCAATTCAGGGACGTTTTTGAGTCCCAACAGCAGCAGCCTCCTTGCTTTCCTTGAAACACAGGTAGCTTAACTTCCGCTTTTTCTCGTCTCTGCTGGGATGAGGCAAAAGTTGTAAGCTGGCTCTACCCAGCAGCAGAAATAAGTCAGGCCACACAGAAAACACGTAGTAGTTAAAAGATCTATAAGAGAAAAATCCCAGTGACCACATCAAGTCCTCTCAGTAGGATCTGCAGGACTATTTAAAGATGTTATTACATCCTTGCTCTGTTCTTAAACTTCCCCCTAAACACTGTAGTTTGGCTTATGTTGGAGAAAGAGACCTGGGCTCTGACCAAGTATGTCTCCTCACACTCTTATAGAATAGGGCAGGGAGGAGAGAAATGGTGTGGTCCCTCTTTCTGAAAGGGCAGACTGTTCACTGATTTAAAATACCCACTTTTTGACCCACTTGCACATATTGGTGTATTCATACAGGGGTATGGAGTGCTGCTTTCTTCTGCCATAATGGCTTGGAGACATATGTCCTTTCTTTAGCACACTGTTGTCTATTTACATGCTTTGGTCAGTAGCTCAGCAATGCCACCACTGCAGATAAAAAGACTGCTTGGAGAGGAGATGATTCTCTTCATTGCTAACTCCAGGCCAGCGTCTTGCCTGTCCAGCACTGCTCCACTTAACTAAACACATGCAAATAGTTTCTGTGTAGTGACTTGCAAAAGCATTGCAAAATACAGGAAGGAGTGGAAAGGCGATGTTATTTTGCTGACTGGACAGAGAAGGCAGAGCCATCAGTCCTGTCTGTGAGAGCTACAACAATATGCATGGCAACTAGATGCTCACAATGCAGTAAAACTGCTCTTACTGAACTGCTCACCTTCCAGTCCTGTCATGTTAAGCAGCATTATTTTCAGATAAAATAATAGCAACTAGCAGGAAGCAGGAGTCCTGACAAAGAGTTCAGTGGCTATCTGCAATAGGGTCCTCCCAGAGACAAATTCCCTCCTAAAGGAAGGCAGGCTTGAGTTGTCTCTTTCACTGATATTACAAGGTTAATTCCATTTGTCCCAAGTTGTATCAACTCTACTTATGTATTCTGAGATTATCTATTTGACAGGATGTTCCAACTCAAAAACAACCATTGGGCCCAGAAGCCTGAGCTGAGAGCTCAGGCCTCACAGCTGGTCCTCGAAGTACCAGATCAGCAATGCACCAAGCAGATGGTCAATATTACACATGTGCTTAAAGTTCATCATCATTCAGCCAAGCAGTTAAGCACACAGTTGAAATCAACTGCCTGTGTAAAGTGCTTTGCTAGACCAAATCCTTACCTCCACCAAGATCTGAGACTGAGTTCTACGACGACGACGCCAGACAGGCCTGCAGGAAGGTATAGTGGGAAGCCTTTCTCCTAAAGTTACTTATTAGATACTTATTACATAAGTATTGGATACTTATATTAGATAAAGTCACCACCTGTGGAGAGAAAAAAAACCCAGAAGCCTGTGGACACTGATTTTTGGCCACGATCATCTCTGAAAAGTCATCAAAAGTTCTGAAGCATCCTCTTGTCTTCAAAAGCCCAGCAATCAAATAAACCATGTCTTGTATCACTATATCCTAAACTGGAAAACCTTCTCCCTTGCAAGAACAGACAAAATATTGGGATATGAAAACTTTGTCATTGCAAAACTGTTTTCAGTACAGTAGTTAACAACATTTCTGCTGACATCCAAATGCTGGATGCTAAAAATACTTTCCGTCTCCATTGTAGTGCAGAATTTGGGTATGCACAAGGAAATAACTCCTGTCTTCTTTGAACACAGAACAGGTCTGACTTCTAAGGCTAGGAAAAAAGCAGAATCCCAGGGCTGTGAGCGTACTCTTTTATTCTAAATTAGATATGCAGTTATTGCAGCTGTGTGGCAAACCACGTCTTTGAATGTACAAAATGTCAAGATGGCCATTTCACTGCAAATTCCAGATGTGCGTAAGTAATATTTTTACAAACTGTACAAATACATTGACCACAGTGTTCCATCCTCTTGAAAATAAAGTATCATAAAATTTGGATAGTGAAATGAAAATTAAAATATTTTCTCATTTTAAGCAACAATACTTATAAAATGCACTTATTCCCATAGACAGCAGAAATGGAACAATTGGATCCTCCAGTATTTCAGCCAAACAACTTGTCTTCAGCAGCTTCCATGTTGTCAGAGTCAAAAATAAATCTTGCTTCCATTTCAAATGTATAGGGAGATGCTATTCCTGATTCCTAACTACAGGCACAATCACAGTATGACTTGAAGCACAAAGATTCTTGCCTGTCTTGATGGAGACAAGAGCAAACTTACTATAAGGCTATGAGGTTTTCCTTACCCTCAGGTTTTCTTTCTGTACCACTCCCTCCCTCCCAATACCCAGCAGTGATGGCCAGGAATATGAACACAGCAGCTCTGCCTTTGGCTCCTTGATCAGAACATGTAGAAGTCTTGACGACTGGGACACAATGCAAGCCTCAGGTTCCTGGCTGTGGAAGGCAAGCAGAGCTGATGTCTGATGTGACTAGAGTTTGGATTTCATCTTTTGCTATGCATGTTCTGAATTTGAGGGAGGAACAATGCCGAGCGTTTCTTGTGACTTTTCTTAATATATGTCAAAGAGGCCACTTTCATAGAATCATACAATAGAATCATAGAATCATTTCGTTTGGAAAAGACCTTTAACATCATAGAGACCAACCATAAACCTAACACTGCCAGGTCCACCACTAAACCGTGTCCCTATACACCACATCTACATGTCTTTTAAATACCTCCAGGGACAGTGGCTTAACCACTCCCCCGGGCAGCCTGTTCCAATGCTTGACACCCTTTCGGAGAAGAAATTTTTCATACTACAAAATCTAAACCTTCCCTGGTGCAACTTGAGGCCATTTCCTCTCGTCGTGCTTGTTACTTGGGAAAAGAGACCAACACGCACCTCACTACAACCTCCTTTCAGGTAGTTGTAGAGAGCAATAAGGTCTCCACTAAGCCTCCTTTTCTCCAGACTGAACAACCACATTTCCCTCAGCCGCTCCTCATAAGACTTGTGCTCTAGACCCTTCACCAGCTTTGTTGCCCTTCTCTGGACACGCTCCAGCACCTCAATGTCTTTCTTGTACTGAGGGGCCCAAAACTGTACACAGTATTCGAGGTGCGACCTCACCAGTGCTGAGTACAGGGGGACAATCGCTTCCCTAGTCCTGCTGGCCACACTATTTCTAATACAAGCCAGGATGCCGTTGGCCTTCTTGGCCACCTGGGCACACCGCCGGCTGATGTTCAGCCGCCTGTCGACCAGCACCCCCAGGTCCTTCTCCGCCAGGCAGCTTTCCAGCCACTCTTCCCCAAGCCTGTAGCATTGCATGGGGTTGTTGTGACCCAAGTGCAGGACCCAGCACTTGGCCTTGTTGAACCTCATACAGTTGGCCTCAGCCCATCGATTCAGCCTATCCAGATCCCTCTTGTAGAGCCTTCCTACCCTCAAGCAGATCAACACTGCCGCCAAGCTTGGCATCGTCTGCAAACTTACTGAGGGTGCACCGGATCCCCTCGTACAGATCATTGGTAAAGATATTAAACAGAACTGACCCCAGTACTGAGCCCTGGAGAACACCACTTGTGACCGGCCACCAGCTGGATTTAACTCCATTCACCACAACTCTTTGGGCCCAGCCATCCAGCCAGTTTTTTACCCAGCGAAGCATATGCTCGTCCAAGCCATGAGTAGCCAGTTTCTCCAGGAAAACACTGTGGGAAACGGTGTCAAAGGCTTTGCTAAATTCTAGGTAGACAACACCCACAGCCTTTCCCTCACACACCAAGCGTGTCACCTTGTCATAGGAGGAGATCGGGTTAGTCAAGCAGGACCTGCCTTTCATAAACCCATGCTCACTGGGCCTGATCACCTGGTTGGCCTGTACGTACCGTGTGACGGCACTCAAGATGATCTGCTCCATAACCTTCCCTGGCACCGAGGTCAGACTGACAGGCCTGTAGTTCCCTGGATTCTCCTTCCGGCCCTTCTTGTAGATGGGCATCGCATTTGCTAACCTCCAGTCAACTGGGACGTCCCTGGTTAGCCAGGACTGCTGATAAATGATGGAAAGTGCCTTGGTGAGCACTTCTGCCAGCTCTCTCAGTACCGTTTGTTGGATCCCATTCGGCCCCATAGACTTGTGTGTGTCTAAGTGGTGTAGCAGGTCGCTAACCATTTCCCCTTGGATTACGGGGGCTTCATTCTGCTCCCCGTCCCTGTCTTCCAGCTCAGGAGGCTGGGTACCCCAAGAACAATTGGTCTGACTACTAAAGACTGAGGCAAAGAAGGCATTAAGTACCGAAGTATTATACTTTCACGAATAATAAATCCCCTTTCTTTTTGCTAAGAAAAATGAGAAAAAAACGCACTAGAGAAGAATGGTAACAACACATTTGAGTACAAAGACTCAAGGGAAGCAGGAAGAAAATATAACATTACTTGAATCACCACAGCAAACCAATTTCCTTCAGAGCCTTCAATACTCCTAGCCAGGGGGAATACAGCTGATGAAGGTTAAAAGCATTGAATTGCGCATGCAGAATAATTCTCAGTGGGCTCAAGGCACAGAGTTGGAATCAGGTTTCAAGTCTGAAGACACTGAGATCTGGGAACATGGTTCAGAAGATTATGAAGCCTGTGAAATGCAAAACTGGAGCTAGTTAATACCATAACTTTTTATTGCAGTTGAATTCCCCTCAAGGTCCAAAGATTTTGGTTCAAAGTCTTGAAATCTCACTCAACCTCTGTGAACACTTGAAAGGAATTCTTGTACCAGCAAGCTCTCCTCAAATGCTGCTACTAGTTTGATGGCTGCTTATTTGGAATGAAATGCAAGGTGAGATAGACATTCCTTCATCGATCTGTATACTGAAATATTATGCTTCCTTGCGGACAGCTTGAATGGGCAACTTGTACTTGTTCCTCCTCCATTCTATTGGGAGAATTATGGAAGAGTCTCTCTCCCCAAAGTGTACAGGACAGCAGGATATGCCAATTACAGGATTAAGGAAGGTGGCAAGAATGTTTTTTTCTCTATGCTGCATGATAGCCCTAGTACAGAACAGTTCTTTACCCTGTCCTTCAGCCAGCAGTATTTCCAGATCTACCAGGGCAGGAAACAGCAATCTTATTCCAGACTGGGAGATCTTGTTCTCTTCATTTGCTGCTCCTTTTGACCAACCCTTGCTACGGCCAAGCACAGAAGATACAGCAACTTCGGGATTAATTTATCAAACTAGAAGCTGATTTGATCCGGAGCTGCTTCATATATCATTGTTTACCTTTTCTGCAATGTATCCAGATTTTGTAAGTTTAAAATCTCTCTGTAAAGTCACACTCCTGTTACACATGTTTCCTGGACATTCTCCATTTATCAGAAAGGTGCTTGGAATTAAAAACATTATTTAAATGTTCTCCCTATATTGTGTGGCCTAAAGATTCAAATCAACCAAGAACATTTTGGCAGAAAGAGGCTAAAGTGAAAAAGCTCTCCAAACCGGAATTTTCCAAGTGCTTTAGTTTAGCTCAAAAAATATATCCCCTATGATCCCTTGTGATGTAGTGTAGGCTTAGATTTCCACTAGTGTTAGCTAAAAGCACTACAGGACGTGTCTCAGACACCGATTCCTCTTGATAAAAAGTGCAAATACTGTTCAGCAAATAGAAAAGTCCCCTGGAATCAGGGTTGAACCTCTGTTGACTCCAGACTGGCAAATCAAAGCCCGAAAGACTGCATTAACAGGAGAATCTGTCACATTTGCCCAAGTCTTGAATCCAGCATAATGCAAGCGACCCATCAGCTGCAGGACAGATCATATCCTTGAGAGGGAGTCCTGCTTGTTCCTTTCACACAGCTCCCTCTATCAGGACTTAGCAATTCATTTACAGGGAAAGAGCTGAAGTAGTTTGTAAGCATTGAAAATAAAACCTGCATGGTTTAATAACGCCAATTCTGCCACCTAGTGACCAACGAAAATTAACCTAGTTTATGAATGGGCTGAGGGAGCATTGGCTCAAACAGCTACAGTTGTGCCACAGCTGGCAGATGGGCACTGCCATAATGCCATCAGTACCCATGGTTCACCCAGGCAGTCCGCCTGCACGCTCAGAGCATAAAAGGGAATGAGTGTATGCTGCTCAGTGCATAAGAAGGATGACCAAGCCAGTATGTAAAAGCCCAGTCTCAAGGTTCATTCATGAGCACACACTGGAACTGCTGATGACTCTAGGCCTTGTCTTCAGGGAGCTCAGTAAGTAGGTTCAGCTATTGCCTGCACAGAAGCACAACACGGGCAGAGGAGAATGCAGCAGACACTGATGTTCTTTCCCAGTCCTTTGGCTTACTGGACAGTGAGACTGATTTGGATCCCAAATCTCCAGCGTACGGGTGGTGGCTCAGCAGGACCTTCCTGTATTCAGAATTCACACGGGGAGCCCTTAAAGCACCTGCGCAGAGTGAAGCTCCACAGCACTGTTCTCCAGATGAACTGCCAGCAATCAATACTCTCCGTCTCTGAAGCATGTTGGCCATTGAGTGATTCATTGCAATTTCCTAAATGTCAGATGGAGTCCTCTGAGCCGAGCCGTACATGAAAAGGACATCATCTGCATCCAGTGGAAAGGTATGTGCTCTTCCCTGCCCAGGATCTTGTGACCTTACTTTTATTGTCCGGTGCCATGTGCACACGTTCTAGGAGGAGAGAAACCATTTAGGGTGGAAAGGTTGCTGTGCCTGCTGTTACAAAGGGAAACGGCAAATAGCATGGTGTTTAGAAATGTGTTTTCAGAGCAAAATCATGTGGGTATCTACCTTCTACACATCTGCTTTGGAAGCATTCCTGGGCTAGGTAGGTGTAAACTCATTGCTACCTGCTCCATTTCTCAGTGCTTACCTATAGCAAAACGCTCTTCAAGCTTCTGTAAAGGGGATAGCAAATGGATAGAAAACTACAGTTGAAAGACTAAAGATGCAAAAAGTTGAGCTGCTTACAGGCCTGTATTATTAATTAATAAAGTCTGCAATTAATCATTAAAAACTTGGCAGGGCCAGAGCTGCAAAAAGAATCCAGGCTTGCTGTCTCCATCTTCCTTGCTCTAATGACTTGAAAATTCTTTGTCCCTAGGTAGTTGTGCATCTGTTTTACATCCTTAGTAACACTGCTATAAAAAAAAGCTACTGGAAGTAAAACTAGCTACAGGGCTTTGGTTTCAGACAGCTGGTTTGTTCTTTCTTATACATCTGTAACTCAGAAAATTTCATTAGAATCCGTGGAACCAAAACAAGGTGAGAGGAGAGACCAGTCCAGTGTCTTCAGAATCCCATATCTCATACAGCTATTCAGTCTTGTCCCAGGAAAATAAAGGTAGCTATTCAGGAAGGCATTTCTATTGCACTTTAGTATACACTTAGCTTTAGATGGTTTCCCTGTTGAAGCTATAGCATTTAACCAGAGCTTTTTCAACTGTGAGCTGGAAAAAAAAAGGGAAGCAAAACAAAAACTATTTACTTTCTCTGATGAGTGACAGACTTTGTGTCATGCAGCTATTTCTAAAATCTTCGGAAGGCATTCCCTCCTTTTGTACAGCATGTATTTACCACATGGAATCCAAGGCATCTGGGATTATCACAGCGATACTGTAAAAGATATGTAAATCGACAGCCACTTTGTTTTTTTTCTTCTCCATATTGTCAGGCAAAATAGAAATGCTACATTCTGGGTGATTAAACCATGTATTAGAACAAGTAAACACTGCAAGATTCTGGTAGGAGAGAGAAGGATGCCAGATTCTTGTTCCACAGTACACATATTTTATCCTCCAGCTCCATCTGGTTTCTCAGCCTGTCCTGTTTTGTTCGGGGAATAGGAAATTCTAGCTACTATTAGAAAGCAGAATCACTAAGGCAGTGTTTGTTGCAATAACAACTTGGATTCAGAAAATAATGGTGAGGGAAAAGTAGAAAGTTACATGCATACCAGAGGAGATCCAGAAAATGTTTTGATTTTTATCTTCTTCTAAGGAACTGAGTGGTGCACACGTTACTGAAGACAGCAGCTACTTCTTCGGGACACAGCAGAGCAGGGTGCAGAGATCTCTTAAGTGGTCCATCTAAAAGGTTCAACTCAGGTTAAGATGTCTACTATATGTCTCTACTGTTTCCTGATATGAATGTGTATGCAGCTTTGGTTTTTTGAATCATACTGTCCTACATGTCCAACCGAAGGATCAAAAATTCCACTTTTAGCCTGGATCAATATTCCTGGACTTGTACTGCAGATGATCCTTAAATGATGCATGATTTTGATTCTCCATCCTGAGATGCCATTAAGAGATCTGATTTTCAGTGCTTATACTAGGTTTTGCATGTGTGTGCGTGGTGGTGGTAGTGGTTGTTGTTCATTTTAAATAGAAGTGAATCAAAGCACAGATGCCTCTAGAAAGCATGCAGTGAAGTCTTGTACACAGACAATCAGCTTGACATTCACTGTGCATCAGTACCGCAGTTAAAGCATGTGTAGTTCTCTACATGTCAGAAGAGTCACTAGGCCACATACTCAGGACTCAGTACAGCTTTCCTATTCCAGAGCAGTGAGGTGCACTAGAACAGACAGACACAGACATGGAGGCTTTCCTAGAATAAATGTCATCCTGCTGGGAAGCTTTTCTCTGATCAGAGCCACCAGATCCACATCTCCAAAGCACGCATTCTGCTGCTTAGTGCTGGTGGCTGGGAACGGGAAGAGAGGACTTCTTCCACCCTCTAATGAGTGGATCTACCTTTTTCTATGGGGGAGGCTAAGCTATGAAAGAATTAGAAGAGCTGACTGCATTTGGTCCTTCTTTAGAACAACTCTTCTGTGGTAGTGGATTGTCCATGGAATATTTTCCTGTGACATTTCTACACTGCTTTCCTCCCAGAATTCTTTTTTTTTTTTTTTGACAGAAAGGGGACAAAACACTCCTTTGCAGATGTCACAGTCAGCTCTGCGTAAAGTATCACTGAAATGGCTACAACACAAACCAACTACTACCCTAACAAACAAGTGCTAATGACTGATACTTCATGCCGACCTAGAAACTCACAGGGAGGAACAACTGCTGCAAGAGGTATTTAGTCAGACCCAGGTAAAAGAAAACACAAGAACAGCAGGAGCCAATATCCTCTCTACTTGGAGCAAGGGTAGCTCATCTGCCTCTCCTTCACCAATGTATCACACATACTGTTTGACACCTGCCTAATGACTTCCATGATGACTCATAGAACAAACCCTCCTCACAACAGAATCTGCACTATAAAACAAACACGGTCCCTCCTGCAAGCTCAGTAGCTGAGGTGGAGGTTATTTATTCCTCCAAGCCTGA
>WAAD01000430.1:28750-55115 GCA_013389945.1 Fregata magnificens | reverse complement strand
TTCCCCCCCGCATCCACCAGAGGAGGGAGATTCTCCCTGGCTCTCTTTTTGCTGTTAATGTATTTGAAAAAACATTTTTTATTGTCTCTTACAGCAGTGGCCAGATTGAGCTCTAGCTGGGCTTTTGCCTTGGGAAATGGCCTCAAGTTGCACCAGGGGAGGTCTAGACTAGATATTAGGAAAAATTTCATCACCGAAAGGATTGTCAAGCATTGGAACAGGCTGCCCAGGAAAGTGGTTGAGTCACCATCCCTGGAGGTATTTAGAAGACTTGTAGACATGGTGCTTAGGGACATGGTTTAGTGGTGGACTTGGAAGTGTTAGGTTAGCGGTTGGACTTGATGATCTTAAAGGTCCTTTCCAACCTAAATGATTCTATGATTCTATTCTATGATTTTCAGAGTGCTGTATAGAGGACACCTTGGCTGAGGAAGAGTCAGGATCTTGGAAAAATTTTGGTTGGGAGGGGCCTCTTTGAGTCATCTCGTTCAGTGTGTGGTCAGAGCAGAGCAGAGAACAGTCATGCATAACAGTAAAAAGTAGCATAAAAATAGGGTTAACTTTCACCAGTATATTAAATTGTGTTAGTAGACCTGGATTACAGTAGATGCTGAGGCTATAGCTATGTTTTTTGCTAATACTGGGAGTGCACTTTTGAAGTGAATCTGCCCACCATCCTCCCTGGGCTTTGGTTCACATCCTGGAGCAGTCTGGGTGTGTGCGAAGTGTATTCCTTTTGCATGGAGACCTCAGGATGCACTTCTAAGAGCTTAACGTGCTCCAGCTGTTAACGGGCATTCACTCCACAAGACCCTAGAGCTAGTCTGAAATGAAACTTCTGCAACACGTACAGTGTGGGTATTGGGAACTGAGCAATGGCTGTTCCACTTGACAACTGCTCTTAACTGCGCTGCCCTGCTGGTTGATGTTGATGTAGCATGTGCTTGCTGTGTTCCAGTTGAAGGTGTGGCAGAACAGGCTGTTGCCTAGGTCTCACACATCCTTACCTGTGCCATCTTCATGGCCTGCGCGTGTGCCTGCTTCTACCCGTTGGACTCAGGTACGAGGGAACTTGCGTGTACGGTGCGGCTGGTATCACTCACCAGTCAGGCTGGATCCAGATGATCAGTGGCCTGTGTGAAAGAAGCTACTTCTGCAAGTGTACTGTTCAGTGGGCTTTCAGAGCTTCTGTCTGTTATTAGTAATGGGGGTTCCTTTAGAACTAACAAAAGTAGGTGTAATACTTTGTAAAGTATATTACATTCTTTTGTTATTTGTTCTAGTGGTTAACATCTATGTCATTAAAATTTGTATCTTTGAGCCGCAGACAAGTGATTGTTTTTCGGGTCTGGAGGCATAATAAAATTACTCTTAAGATAAAAACATCCTTTGCTAAAAGTGAGAAAGGAAGTGTGACTAAATACACAAAAAAGATCCACGTGGTTTTAATAAAAGCAAAAATATTATTTACATAAGTATTTTCATCGCCTACATTATGCTGAGGGGAAGTATATGTGTGTGAATGCCAGTTATCTGTCCAGGTCCAAGGAAGCTGCAAGCATACAAAGGGTTAAGACAAAGCTATGGGTTATAAAATTGCTCTTGCAGAAATAAATTGCTTGAAAGAGTTTTCTGAAAGGCTGTTTTCTTCAAGAGGATAGTCACATGCAACTGAACAATGAGTCTGGAGCTGTAGAAACAGTGCAGAGGGACTCTTGTAGTAATGTTTATAAGCACCTCACCACTGGTGGTAAGACTACAGGTGATTATGGTTATTTATAAAATTACAAGAGATTGTTTACTATTGACTCTCTTAAAAAAAAAAAAAGCAAGCTTTTTTTTCCCCCTTCAAAATCAATTACATTTTGAAGTCCTACTAAAGATTCTTACTACAGCTTGACGTACCTTGACAAAAAGCTCGTATGTGTAAACCAGCTGTTTCTGTGTCTGTTTTCTCTGTGTAGGAAAGTTAGTATTTTATCTTGGGGAAGCTAATACCTTGAAACACAAGTCTCATCAAATCTTTGCTTCTCTGCTTCCATCATCCCATCTAAGACAGCAGTTCAGTATTGTCTTTATTTTCATTATGAATAAACATGTATGTCTGCCAAAACACTTTAAAAAACTTGAGAAATTAAATCCTCACAAAATGACATGGGCAGAATCCATTTGAACACCTATGAATTTAATGTAATGCGGTTGAAGATTAGTAACTTCCCTAGTCAATGATATAGCTCGAGAAAAAAATGGAAAACGACGATGTGTTTCATTCATAGCTTTCTGAGATTTAGGCAGAATTTAGTTGGCTAAACTCCAAACTATAATCTTGAGAACAATTACTCAGATGCAGTCCTGAACTCCATTTGTGCCATCCTTTATACTTTGAAGCTCCCAACACATTTCACATTCGACTTGGAAGCCCCCCATCTGTATGGGAGTGGGCAGCTCAGCATCTTGCCCATAGCTAAGCCCAAGCGTCAGACTAGGCATGTGAAAGGGCAAAGTGGGTGAATGGCTCTAACAGAATATCCTTACCTGGCCGGGGAATCGTGGGTTCCAGCTGGGGATGTTGTTGAACAAATGCAATTGTGCTACTATGACATTCTCAAGGCGCACTGTTTCAGAAGGTACTTTTTTCCCCTTGCAAATCCAACTTTTCATCTCAGAACTTTAAGTTATGCGTAATCCCACAGTTACTATTGCAGTGATACATAAATTCCACCATGCTGGGTTCAGTTGGTCTTACAGGATTTGTATTGGAGAAAAGCAATTACAAACCACTCCTGCCCTAAATGAAATAAAAAGCAGTAGGAAGAGCTAAAAAACAGGAGTTAGACAGTGTTGCTGTCTTTGAGAAAATCGTTGTCGTTAATGCACATTTGTTTTATTCATATACTACAACTGATATTGAAAAAGATTTCCAAAAATTTGTTCAGAGGAAACTTAAATGTTATGTTTGGCCCTGCTAAAATACTCTTTTGCTCCAGTTTTGAAGCTAGGAGCTCCCTCCTCCAGGTTTGCATCATCAGTGGACACCCAAATGTTAGGGAGATTTCAGAAGAGTGAGTCAGCCACATCAACTGAAAATGTTTCAGAGACGCAGTAACCACAGAAAGTTGAAGATGGCCGTTGTTATAAAGCTCAGTGAGTTAAAAGATTTAAATAGTTCCAGAAAATTGTTTTAACAAACTTAATAGCTTAACAGCTATTAACCACAAACTCTCTCCATATGGGAACATTCAATGAGGACATTCAAAATGCAATTTTTTTTGTTGGGCTTTTTTTTTCAAACTGACTCACTAGAAACAGAGCTAATGTACCTTATTCACATTTTATTTAATATTTTTTAGTGCAACAATAGAAGTACTTGTAATTCAATGAATGCAGAAATTTTTGGCACTTTATGATGTGTCTAGGCCAGAAAATCAGATCAATCCCTCAGCAATATTTCTGCCTGTCATGTTTTCTTCTGTGTATTTCTCATCCATGCTCAATGTCACTTCTGGCACTTAGAGAGCTCTTATAAACATAATGCACTGCCAGTTCATTAACACAGACTTCAAACATCATTTATTATACTTGTTTCTTATTCAAAAGTGATGATTGGTCTCTTCATTGAACATTTCATACATTTCATATGTGACAGTAACTGGTGTTTTTAGCATATAGTTAGCCTTGAGTCTTGGCAGAGTAGGATCCTAGTTTATGTAAGGCACTGATTTTGAGTAGGCCACAGTTGATATTTTTGCCCCATTTTTAGGTGAGCACTTTCTCTTGAGTAGCTTTTAGCTATAAAATAGAGGACAGAATGCTTTATGTAAGCAACGGATAACCTCTTTTTTTCCAAAGAGCTTATACAACAACTTGCTAAAGGGGTAAAAATAACGATCAAACCTCAGAGCAGTTAAATAATAGCCTGAGACTGAGCAGTTACAGAAAGGTGTCTGTGTTACTCCTTTTTCTTTTCTGTAAATGATTAATGACATCTGAAGCATAGCATGTCTTAGCTGTTACACAGGACATGAAAAGCATCCAGTCAGTATTTCTCCGAGATACCATCCTGAAGAGGATGCGAATTTCTTTTTCTATTTGCTGGGGCCAAGCTAGCTCTGTGCACACCACTCTTAATTAAGAGACCTATTTCAGAAGCTGAGAGTGACTGGAAAAAAGCACTCTCCTCCTCTGAGGGAATACTGAGAGGTTAACTGTTATTCACATAGAAACATACTTAGGTCACTGCTTAGGGTTAGCTAGTTGACTTTTTTCTACTGAAACTTAATAGCAGTAAACTGAAGTTACTCAGCATACCTGTAAATACAAACACAGATTTTTCACAGACTTCTCTTCCAGAACACAAGTGTTTATGATTTCCCCTCAGACCATGGTATTACGTGTCTCAAAGTAGTGTAAAGAACAATACCCGTGTCCTGAATCAAGTACATTTTCTAGAGTACATGTGAACAGGCTAGCTAATTAGAAGAATGAATACAATTACAAAAAAATATTTTTAGTCTGTGGTTTGTGCTTGAAGGTCATTGGATTACTTTTAAGGGCACCACAAGCAATTTTTTGACTTTGCTATAAATTCTGTGCCTATGCATTAGTAAAATCTGCTATCATTTGAAAGCAAAAGTTCTTCCCCAAATCAGAGAGCCTTTTGCTTCAAAAATTATATAAATAGCATAATCATACTGTAATCAGCCAATAACAAAACTAAGCTCTTTAAAGTTATTTCTACTCAATAATTGGTACAGAAGCCCTTCAAAGAAGCAAAAAAACCAGCACAAAAGAGTTCAGGGTTTGCCAGCAACAGGCTGTGCTATGCTAGCACAATACACTGAGTGAAGTTGTATGGATTTTGTTATGCCGTACGTCAGACTGCATTGTGATAGTGATATAGCCTGGCCTTAAAGGTCTGTGAATCACAGACAAATTCCTCGCATGATGAAACAAGCTTAACTTGAGAAGAGCTTCCAAATCCTACTTGCTCTCCCTCTCTAATCTCAGTATTGGAGCCAGTAGGAGGATCAATTTACTTTGTGGTTTTCTGACAAAATTAAGTCAAAAAGATTAGCATTTTCCAAAGTGCCTACATTATTTTGGAGTCCTGGCTGCTGAGGTTTGTGCCCACAAATTAATTCACTTGCTTGTAAATCTCTTTCTTACTTAAAAGTCTCTCAATTTGATGATGCCTCTTTTGATTTAAAAATAAAATAATCTTCAGTTTTTAAATAGCCTTTTCATTCCTGGCAGAAACAGCTATTTTCTGAATGCCTAACAAGAGCCTAGTGTCTAATGTTTCTGAAAAACAGTATTACTGTTACAAATCTCTACATAAGGATAGATAAAGCTGCTTAGGGGGCCTGTTGAAACGAAAAGCAATTGAAATGTGCCCATGGTGCACAAGTGGCAGCCCCCAAACTGAGTCCTACCTCTCTAGGATCAGTGAGATCCCACCCAGTGCCTTTTCTACTGTGGCTAAGAGAGAACAAAACCAGGTGTGAGGGCAGCGTTTCTGCAAGTACAAAACACCTTTTCTTGGGTTTGCACACAGCCAATCTGTGAACCTCCAAGCTGCAATTGTCTCACCCATCTTGCCTGCAAATATGTCGACAACAAATTACATCACTGTCTGAAAGTCTTCTTGATTAAAGCAGACTTGAAACCCGCAGTACAGATTCCTGATCTTTTCAAGTGTTAACAGCCTCATGTTAAACAGCTGGTATAGGAATAATGCAACAATACAGAAATGTAAACCACCTTAAACCTGTGCCACTAAGTCAAGGCAGAGTTAACTGAAAAGAGAAACCAACCGACTGTTGCACGGAGTGGGCCTGTAAGTATGTCTAACATCACTCAGCAGAACTGTGCCGACAATGCAACACGTTCATTGTTCACTGCCTGTGAACTTCACAACTCAAGAAGTCATGCTGATCCGTCTGCTTCCTAGAATATGCAAAATCCATACTGGGGCCCAGTTTGGTGGGACAACTCCCACGACTGGAGTGCTGTTAGTTGACGGTTGGACTTGACGATCTTAGAGGTCTTTTCCAACCTTAATGATTCTATGAAATCCCACAATGACGTACTATGCTATTTCAGAAAAATGCATTTAAATAAATTGTATGTTTTGCAAAGTTTCCTTGAGGCATTAGTTTAATTTTATCAAACAAAATAGGTAATATTTTCTTCCTTAATGGCAGAAGTACCCTGCAAGTTTGTCACCTTTGTATTTGAAGCCACAAGATATCCTCTTAACATACTGCTTTTCAACCAATTGAATTCTATAGATAGTAAAATCTTTTTGTCTCATTTGTAGCAAACGTAAAAGCATGGCATCAGCAAACAGCTTGCTTTTGAGACCATACTTGTTCACTGCTTTCTTTGGGCTTTAGATAAGGATCTTTTGCTGACATCAGTGGGAGCTGGATGAGACCTCAAAGGCAGCCTGCTGGACTGAAAATCTTGATGTGTGTGTCTAGTTTACCAGTGATTCACTCCGTCATGATCAAAAAGTCACTGGAGTTCTTATCTGATCATTTGTTATTATTAAATAACCACGTTGAAGTCAGAAGACGACTCTGTAGGGAAATTAAGTGTCCAAGACTAGCAGAGCTATTGCAGTTTTTGAGTACTAGAGAGATGTATGTTCAAATCAGTGCTCCCATTTACAGTCTCAAAGTTTTGTGGATGGCCAAACGTGCACAGACAGGGCCCAGGGGATCATCTTGGCACCTGCTTCCCGTTGGAGCTCCATTACCTTCATATTCCAGCCCGTACATCCACACTGAGGGGCAGATTCTGCCTAAATCCCTAGAAGGAAACAAGGTGTTAGATAGACTTGGTGTGTATGTAACACTTGCTATCTGTAGCTGCTGTCTGTTTTTTCAAAATGTGGGGCAGGGGCTGTGGTTATGCTTTTACACAACAGCTTCAAGGTCACAGCACTTACTCTGCTGATGAGCTGCCCTCTCAACATCATTTAATTTCGTGGGCAGGAAATGTAGAGGCAAGGGCAAAGATTTTGTCTTTGGATGGAGGAGGATGGGCAGACACACCTGGAGGGGACGGAACCACTACCAATGGAAGATGGACTGCCCAGGGACAGCACGTATAGAGAGCATGTATTCCTAGAGGAGAGAGAAGCAGCAGCAGATGGTGGCTCACTAGAAACAGATTAAAGGAGCTGGTACAGAAACAAGATGTGGCATCAAGGGTCAGTTCAAATCAGAAACAAACTGTTCCTAGCAGAGCTCTGACTTGACTGGGAGATGAGAAACCTGGGTTAATTTCCCTCCTTAGCATGAGGAGGTTCAAGCGTACATGCCCCACTTCCCCAAAGAATAGTAATCTCCATGCTATCAAATAATCTGGAGAGAGGTGGTGGGAGGAGTAGAGGGTGGCGAGATGAACTCTCGCTCCATGTGTAAAGATTCATTTCCCCTCACACTGACTGTAGAAGTGTTCCTGTGCAATGAAGTGTTCAAATCCCGGTACCATTACTATTGACAGAGAATAAGCTCACTGTATTTTATATATATACACACACATTAACTTGCCATTCAACTGTCCCAATAGTTAACATCCCTGGCATCTTTCAGACAGCAACTTCTTTTAGCCAGAATGGCATTCTGTGCAGCAGAGCCTAGCATTGCTGAACCCAGCATGGCTGACAGGTTACAGTCTACTGGCACCCACATTTAAAACCTGCTTCCATCTTTGAAATTCAGCTATGGGATGGGCATTTTAGAACCTCTCTGATATTTAAAATTTACATGCATGCTAAATAAAATTACCTTAAGGAAGTACATTAAGCACTGCCTGAACTGCAAATACATCCTTGTCTAGTCCAGAGCTGGGACCTGCTATTGTCATCACTCCCAACAGCAAGAGACAAACTTTTTTGAATACTCCTCCCTTCTCTTTCCATAGGAAGATTGTCAGAAAAGACATTTTATTGTCCAAAGCATAATTGTTTTGCTTAGGTACAAGGCACACTTCATACAAGAATAAAGACATGAAAAATGCACAACAGATATTTGCAGTATGTTTTATAAACACTAAACTATATAATATTTAGAAGTGGTTGATTTAAAAAAAAAAAACATTCCTGCACATGCTAAAGGCACAGCCTTTATATTTGCCATTAAGGTGCTGTTTTTAAGGAATACTGAATTTGGTAATGCAAAGAGATAAAAAACTAAGCCTGCATTTCCTTATGATATGTAGCTCTGAGATATCATCTGGTTACTGGAAGAAAAGTGTAATCCCATCAACTAGAATTTGTAAAATTCTGTTAAAATTGTATCATTTACTGAGAGCAGCGATTCTCAAGTGGAAGGCTGTTATTCACTGGAGGGCTCCAGAGAAGTCCAGTCACCAGCTGCTAGCTCCTCTTTGCTTTCAGCTGCTCAACTCTGTAATAATTTTTTTTTATGTGACTATTTCACAACTGCATCTGCTGCCACTGCTCTAAACTCAGCAAGGAACGGGGAACAGTAGGACAAAATTGTTTCTATACTGCATTGAAGGACACAACTGCCCGTGGAAGCCTTTCTTGGGTAGATTATGGTCTACAGGGAAGAAGATAAGTCTCTTGTGGAGAGCAATAACCATTTTAGAAGTAGCTTCACATGACTGCAGCTGGTACAAGTCAAGCAATTTTTGCCATCTCTACTTTCTGATTCAGAGTAGCGACACTGGGGTTTTCACTGTCTATGGAATTCAAGAGGAGTATACACAAAATAGTGTCTCAATTCCTTAGATGCCTCCCATGCTGGAAGAGAAACAAATCCAGTACACTGGTGTGAAAAAATAAAACCAGCAACTTTACAAAAAGAATGCTACTTTTATTTTCAAATGCTGTAAAAAGCCTCATATAAATTTTTATAATGCTTCTATGTAACTTTCCCAACCACAACTAACGAAACAGTCTAGGAAAAATATAGCAGTTGCCATTTCGACTCCGAGAACGAGCTGCTGTAATATATCAATATTAAAAGGACAAGGTACAGTATGTTACAACGCTTGTAATTGCTCGTGTTATTGAAAAAGTGAGAGCACTTCCTAAGCATTAGAGTATAACCGGGCTAAACTGCAGTATTCCCTACTTGCTGTTGCAGAGGAGGAAAGTCACCTCTTTAGAAGGAGCCAACACAACACCCTTTGTACTGCTTATGCCCATTTATCTTAGTAGTGTGGAGAGCTTTCAGCAAGCCCCTTTGCACTTAGGTGAATTCACCCACGTCAGATGCTATTATTCCATACTGTATCCAACGGCTCAGGTGTTTAACAATTGACCTATAAAAATAACACTTATATAACTCTCCAGCAAGGCAAATTTAACAGTGCAAATGCAGTATCAACAATATTTGACTTCTGAATGCTGGCAATTTTTTTAACTCCTTTTGCACATGAAACAACCTCTGCTGATGTCCTGTACCTAAGGCCACTCACTCACGCTGATTGAAGATGGAACAAAGTGCAAAAGCTCAGCTGCGTTTCTCAACCCGAGCTTCCTCCCCAGTTTCAGGGTATTCAGATCCAGAATTTAGATTCAGGCTCACCACTTCCACCAATGCACTCAAGTTTTCTCTGCTGGAATAGGTTAACTTCCCAGCAAACCTCTGATAACAATTTGCATACACAATTCCACATTTTAACAAAAGTTAACAAAACATACTTCCAGAAGATAAATTTTTACATGGTTGCAATCATCAAGCCATTTCAGGATCTTTGGTACTCCAAGAATAAGAAAAATAAATGGCACAGTGACAAACATCGCCAAAGGAAAACACACAACCATCCAAAGGAATATGACAAAAATAACAGAACAAAAGATATGTTGCACTTCCATTTTTTGAAAGCCAGTGTAGATTAACCTTCTGTTCTTTTTAATCCATTACAGTGTCACAGTTTCACCTTTAAAAAAAATTCTATCATCCTAAAAGCAGTAGTTAATATTTTGTTTGACTTACTGATTACTGATTAAAATAATGCTATGTTTAAAAAAAAAAAAAATCAATTACCACAATACAGGAGTTTATGCTAAATAGGCTGCAGGTTTTTTCCCTATGGATATAACTCCTATGTGAGCACTGATATGATTAATCATCCGCAATTTTAAATGAGTATTATCTTTAGTGTTACAAATGTAAGGGTTGAGCTTTTTCCCCAAGTTTGTAAACCAGTGAGTATGTACAGACATAGTTGTTTAATAGATAGCTTTAAATTAAGTGTGTATTTATTTCCCCTCCCCCAAACCCCACAGGAAAAAAAAAATCACCAGTATTACTGAACATTTGCAGTTTCCATGAAATTTATCTTGTCTTAGCAAGTTCAAGCAAAGACTTCTTTTTATATTACGCAAATAGGGTTACTGTGGCCTTTTGAAATGTGTTGTTCACAGGAATTCCACTTCTCGCCCACAGTGCCCCATGAATGAGATTGGAAATTAAAACTGATAAAAATTATCTCTTGAATAGCAGTGTCCTTTGAGGCCAAGTTTGCATCTCGGATATTTTCTGCCCAAGCTCCTCTGCCTTGGTAGAATGGATTGAAGGCCTTAGAAAAGGAATTTCCTTTCCTGAGAAGCCTCAGAAGCTACTAGGGCACTGGAAGAAGGAAGTCTGAAAGTGTAAAGGTGGATTTAAGTGAGTTATTGTTTTTGGACAGCCTTTGGATGGATACAGGTTGAGCTTCACTACATTGACAAGGCTAAGAACAACACTGGAGAATTTCTGAGGGATCTTGCCCCAACGCCAGTAGAGGGGTGTTAATTAGTGTAAGGTCTGGGAAGAAAAACTGGGAGATCAGTGAGCTGTTCCCAAAGAAGTCCAGTATTTAGGCAAAAGTTTAGCTTAGCCATGTTCTGATATAACACTGTATAAGTCGGATGGGCCCTGAGGCACTGGCTACTCCTCTTTGATGACCTGAAGGCTAAATTTTTTTGTAGAAACACAGTATAAAATAACACATATTAGATGCTTGAAGGGAGACAAAATATTGGAGGAAAGACATCACTGAAGCCCTTGAGCAACCTAGAAGCTGTTGGATGGGGGAAGACTACATGTACATCAGTAAGCCACTGATGCACAGAGATCTTGCTGGTAAATGGTCTTTTATGCAGCAGATGAACACCTCAGTGTGTTTTTAAAGCATACAAATAATTCAGTACAGCTGATACCATGGTGCCTAACAGCAATAAATATTTCTGTAATGGCTTTATAAATAGTCACTTCCCTTTTGCTGCAAAAGTCATTCTGATGGAGTCTTTCCTACTGTATGCCAAAACATCCTGTGCTTCACTCCAGTGGGCATTGCAGAGGTTTTAGAGTGCCTTTCACTTGCATTCAGAGGAGGAAGACAGCAACAGTGACCCTGCTTGTTCAATTACTGGGGAATTGTTCAATGCTGTAAATCTCTTTTGTAACCAGAAAATGACATCAAAGGTCTCTACTGTGATAGATTCAAAGTACTGCAGATAATATGCTAGTACAGGCAGAGATATAGATAAATTTGCCAGCAACCAGATAATTGCAAACTGTTCAAGGAGTGCAATTCAGTCCTGAACTGCTGCTGGGCTGAGAAGCAAAACCATACCCTACATATGGAGGGATTTGTGCTTTAGTTTCCTCGACCTAGGAGAAGGAGACCCGTCTCTGCTGTCAGTTTGTCACCATCCTGCGGACTGGGAGGAATAGCATTTAGATGCTTTTCCCAATTCAGTCGTGGTTGTTTGTGGTTCCTGGAAACTGGGCTGTAGACTCAGCTGACCCTTTGTAATCCCATGGTCCATGCTAGATGGAGATACTAGAAGATGATGGAGCCCACAGGAGAGTCTGAGTCTAGTGGGGCGCTCCATTTCCTCTAGCTTGGCAGAAGCTGCTATGGGGTATTCTGGAAAGAAAAGGCTAGAGCAGGATCCCTTCTGCCTGGAACTTGTTAGGGTGACAAAAAAGAAAAAGCAGCAATTTGATCACTTTTCTAGAATACGTTTTGCACAGACAGAAAAGGCTATTTGAATTATGAGTAGCAAAAAGATGACCTGCTTTACAGCAGAGGCAGGACTGCAGTCGTAGAAACTCTGCCATCTCTTCAGAACTCGGTATCAGAAAGTTTCCCTTTTGTTAAAAATCGTTATAGTTTTTATTCAGATTCCCTTTTTCTTCTGAAGTTGCCAACAGGCATCATCACCTTAAACAGTAATACCGATCAACTATCATTTAAAGCAGAAATACCACTAAAAAGATCACAGGGACTGTCTCACAACCACACACAGTGGAAAAAGGAAGAAAGAGAAGAAGGAATGATCAGCTGATAAAGCCCTCCAGTGGGGAGAAGCGAGGGTAGGCAGGGTACAAGTAGGCCCACAGGACACTGCTATTTGAAATACTTCAATGTTGCCACACTCATGGGGTATCTGCAGACCACAAATGGAATACCCTTGAGCAACTGCTCAGATAATTTTGCAAATGTGGGCAATGGTTTTTTTATACTGCATATCTAAAACCCACCAGGTAAGCAGTATAATAACAATGCTGCATAAAATGATATGTTTTACTCCTGGGTGGATTAGATGGTTTACAGTACAAACAAAGCCACAGTACAGAGAGGCATAATTAACCGTTACACACACATAGGCAGTGCAGTTAAAGGGATGTACGTTCCTTTTATTCCAGTACCTTTGTATAATAAAGTTAACAAAAATATTCAAATATTAAAAAAAAAAAAGCCAGCTGGCACTGCCAACTAATTCCTGTAGTAGTCTTAGAAATCCTAATCCTGTAGAATTTCCTTGTGAAATTGATGCGCACCAGAGTCAATGTATTGATAACTAACGCCAAGCGGGTCTGGTGATGCAGCTACCTGAGGTTTGTATTTTTATTTCTTTTGTGGGTTTGTGTTTTGTTTCACAACTTCCCGGCTTTCATGTAGGAAGGGATCGAGCCACGCTGTGTGAGCCCTTCAAACCTCTTGTAGGTATAATTGAGGAAAACCCAGTCTTTGGATTTGTAGTCAGGTTCCGTTGTGTTTGGCACTAGAATTCAGAAACAAAAGTAAAAACAAAACAAAACAATTAAAAACAGCGCTGCTTCTGAGAGGACTTTTCACAGAGCACTGATGTAACAGCCCTGAACTCTTATTTCCCTAGTCAGCAGAAATTCCTTGAAGAAATCCTGTTTCTAATCAGGTCAGTTGCCTTCTGCCAGTGGTCTGAGAAGAGTTATAATTTCAGCATATGTCTCTGAAGTGGAAAAAGGGTATTTTTGTTTGTTTGGGTTTTGGGGTTTTTTTTTTTAGTATGTCTACACACCATAACAGGCTGCCATACCTTGACAGGAACCTCTAAAACACCCACAGGATATACAATTACAAAACCCGTAACATTTAGGATGTTCCATGCACAAATACATGTATACATATCGTGTTATCCTCACCACAAACAGAGGAAAAAAAGATATATCCAAGTTCTCCCAGGGGAACTACACATATCACACACCTATTACTCTCCTAGGACTTCCTCCCTGCTTATCGCTTCAGCAAGTCTTGTACAGCCTCCTTTTATTTTATGAACGGCCCACATGGCTGGCGTGCTGCACATGGACATTCACTGCAGTGGACTTCTATATTTAGCTCTCCGATTGCTGCTTTTAGACTTCTATAACAATATTTTCAACTCAAGATGCCAAACACACTGATATCAACGTTTGTATTTAGGTATCTAGATGTACAGTAACATTTTCAATGGGTCTGAAATGCCAAAACCAATACAGATGTACTTGGCATTATCCAAATATGGACTTAAACAGTTTAACTTAGGCACTGGAGATTGATTACTTTTGCATTAAAAGGTCAAACTTCCTTGCCATTAAATAAAAGCCATTTCAGAAAAAAAACCCCAGCTTTTTGATAATTCTTGTTGTTGTTAGCACATCTACACTTATCTGTCATCAATTAATCATTGTTGTATATCTGTCTAGCTTTAAGCCGTTAATAATTAATTGAAAACAGTGGGAGCTGGGAGAATTTGGCATGGCACAGAAGCAAGCCTTTTATGTATAAAAATTTCCTACTATTTACCAATAGAAACTAACAATTAAAAAAACTTAAATGATTTGCAGAGCCACTCAGGTTCATAAATCACTATGTTAAATAATCATCTGTCTGAAAATTTTTGCCCACAAATATATGAACAGTTATGTTTGGCACAAAACTCAAAAGTCATTAAAGATCAAAAAGAAATCAGTGCATAATTTTTTACCAGAATTTGGTTAGACAGACTGTATGGTAGAAAACTGTACTGTTTTCTGTGCTCACTATATATGCAAACCATTTTCACTAATAGATTTAACTGTTAAAATCTGTGGGCTTTTTTTTTTTCCCTCCAACATTCTAAGGAAGTAGAAGCTATGAGAGATCATAGGTTTACATCTATATTTGAAAGTCTCTAGATCAAGTCTGTATATTACCTTGTTTAGGGTATCAGAACAATGAATATAAACAACAACAACAAAAGCATCTGCTGAGTATTCTGGCATGTCACAGATAGAAATTCGGAATTTACAATAGCAGTCTCACCTGGCTGTAAAATATCAGATTCAGGAAATTCATCGAAGTTGGAAGTATCATCAATACTTTTGATTTCTATAGGGATTGCAGCTGGTCTTTCCCTGCAAATCAAAATAAATGCCAGAATAGTGAATACTAGGAAAAGATACATTAAGTTCCAGTTTTGTTTAACTTAGCTTTGTACAGTTACAACATCCCTTTAATTTAAAACACAAAGGTTCCACTGAGTCCATCAGATATGTATCTGACTTGCCTGTTTGCTGACATCATGGGGAGATTTATTGGTTTCCTATCTAGCATTAGTATCTTCTTGGCAAACTTGGGGAAAACATAATTTTCCCCATTAACTGAAGCAGCATTCCACACTTATCTGCCATATAGCTATCGCTACAATCTTGGTTGTCACCAAGAATCACTGTGGCTACCTTCGTTTCATAAACCCAGCCTACCCAGCTGAGCAGGATTTTACTTGCATTTGGAGCCATCAGATGTGTTGCTTTACAATTCCCACACTCATCAGCCTGGACCTCAGCCAAATACCTTTCTACTGTAGCTCCTATTTCTGACACTAAGTCGCCAGTATCTCTCATCCAAAATGAGTTGGCTCTGACATGTTATTGCTTTATTAGCTCAACAATTAGGCAGCCCTTTAAGAAATTTTAAGGTGGCTTTCAAAGTTGCTTAAGTGATCTGTCCCATGAAACCATTCAAACTGGAACACGGCACTGTGGGAAAGTCATTAATTTACACCTGTAAACTTATTATGGTTGTAATTATTACAATTACAATTAAATCCACTTCTGGGTGGAACGGGGAAACCATTTTGCCAGGTTGCCAAATCTAGCATGAACAGATATGTTACTGCTCTTGCTGCTTACTAATGTCTCCCACACTGAAAAGATAAGTTAAATGATGCTTTCTGCACCAGAGGAAATGAGAAGTACAAGAGCTGGACAATCACATGCCCACAGTATGGATTTTCATGTAGAAAACTGCAGTATTACTGAAAAAGCAGACTACCTCAAACCTTAAGGAGAGCTGAACAGCAGCCATCATTTCAACTGAAAGTATCTGTGGGGCCACCAAAGTCTGCCCTAAAGGTGTTACCACTTTGGGTACATGCAGATGGAGCTCAGCATCTGCAGGCACAAGCTCAGGCTGGAACTGGTACGGCTGCCTTGGCCGGGCCCTCTACCCAGGCTTGGCCCAGCAGAATTTGGCCACAGAGGCTGTGGCTAAGGTGAGTCAGTGCCTCTGCCCAGTGCTCTGTAGACATACCGGTTCACTCAGGTGTAGTATCTGCAGCGTGCAGTAAAGACATGCCCTGTGTTTTCCTCCTACGTGCTGCCTCTTCTCTTCATTCATCTATTTCCCCTGCATTTTTTGGAATAGAGTTTGCTTTCCTTGTGCTCCTATTACAAAAAAAGCCAATTATAGCAATAGCTGCAGAGCCCATTACTACTGGAAGAGGAGCTCTCTGCTGATATCAGAGCATATACATAAGGAATAACACAGCCACCCTACCACAATTTCTTTCCATTGTGAGCACTCTGGGGCAATCTGAGGCATCTCCAGACAGTTAAACTCTGATCAGATCTATGAATGTCAGCAAGGCCTGAAAACCTTCGCTGTCACCCACCTACTGCCAGTAGCTGCCTTTCAAAATAAAAGATAAATTGGAAATAATTATCCTTGACATCATAGTGTAAGAAATTCTTGCTTTCATGGCTTTTATTCTCTCTATAAAATGTGTAATATGTATATACACACACCTGATATGTCCCCAGTCCACCCCTTCAAAAAACGGATGACTTTTTATTTCCTCTACTCCATTACTACCAATTCTATTTTCCGAGTCGATGCAAAATCTGAAAAAGTGGAAAAAATAAAGGGAATGTTACAATAAATGCAGACAGAAGCAACAGCAAATAAAACTGCTGTGATATCCTGTATCAGAAATTTGAGGAAGTTCTTTCAAATTGTTCCATCACTTAGGGTAATGTAAAAGCAGCCTGTTGCACCTAGGAGAGAAGGGAAATAGTAGAAGCAGAACGTTATTAGAGTCCCAAAACAAAAAAGCTACACTGACAGTAACTTACACCTTTTCTAAATTGTTGCATCCCCATCTTCAAGGTTTGTGAAAAGTTGCCGCAAGTTCTAGCCCTGTAAGATTAGTTTGGAATGGAGGCTTAAGTCCCTAGCACTGAAAGCTCCTCTGCATGTTCTCGACTATTTAAAATCCATGTTTCAAAGTCAAACTAACAGGAACAGATACACTTAGTAAAATAGGACTACTCTCTGATGTCACACTTTGGAACTACAATGAGCCAGAGACATTCAAAACATGCCATGTCCCTATTCTCTGTCACTCCCTCTTCCCTCTCCTTAAAAGTCCAGGTGCTGGTGGTACAAAGACCCAAGGCCTATTTTTGATATGGCCCAGCTGCATAACCTCAGCTCAGACTCCAGAAGAAATTGTCAATTTATGAGAAGCAGCTGTGAGAAAGTCAGTAGAGTCAAGTAAGAAGAAAAAGGTGAAATTGGAGACAGAGATAGGATTGGTGAAATGGGGACTGCTACCTGCTCACGCAGGCAGGAGGAAAAACACCAACAAGGAAAAGTATAAAATCCTAAAGAAAAAAAATAGGGAGGTGGAAGCTCTCTGACAGCAACTCAGTGAATTCAGGGATTTGTTCCAGGGAGCAGCAGAGGCTGACCCTTCTCCTCTGGACTGACGCCTGCCTGGACCAATGCCTAGCTGGCTGGAAAAGACTCTGAAGTATCTCATCAAGGAGATGGAGCATACCAATGCTTAGCCTAGGAGTTCATTAAATCTTAGCTATCTTTTGTATGTGTTAGCAAAGATATAACTGCTTTATATTTTTACACTATCCTTGCAGTCTCTTTGAGGATGGCAAAAGGTGTCAACAGTGACACAAAGAGGGAGGTTTACAGCAACAGGAAAAAACGCCCATGTCAAACAAAAAGCTTGGTCTTGCCAAGCATGGAGTCACCTGATGACCTCCTGGAAACGGGGAGTACTTGGTAGCATGGCGATATGGGCCTCCTGTTGCTCTAAAAGTCAGCTGGACTTTGTTAAATGAAATCCTGTTTGCCTAGATCAGCAAAGCCTCTGGTTGTTGATTTAGGTATCCTGAACTCATAATCTCTCCACACAATCACATCATCCAGATTTGCACGGCACTTTTCATTTCAATATACTGCAATACAAAAAAGGCCACCTTCTCACTAGTTAGTGAAATTTTCAGCAAGTAATTTAGTAACATAGCAAGTTAGGCTATGAACTGTCTCCAGTTATAGACTGTAATGTTCTTTCACTTGTAGTTGAGTGTCACTTGGGAAAAAAAACCCACAACCAAACCTGCTTATATTTCTACTGCAGCCCAGGTAGTTGGTTGCTGCCAAGTACTAATAATAGACCTCAAACCTTGTAACAACAGTTAGCCAGACTGGGTCTCAGGATTTGTCAGGCTTTGTCTGAACTTGAGCTTATTTTAGTTTGGTTTTATCTGTATCCATAAAAATAAAGAAACTTTAGCTTTGTCTGCAACTTAAAGGAAGTTGCAATATATGTTGACTAACTTGTCCAAGCTGTAATGGACGAAGTACCCAATGGCCATGTGTTTGTTGCCTAACCTGCTGTTTTGACCTCATTTTAATAAATTGTCTGTAACTAAAGACGTTTTACCCTAATTTAAATCCTCCCATATACGGAGAAAAACTAATAAATTCAAGCAGTCACTGTATAAGTAAATTAACGAGCACGACATGTTAACAAATAAACTACCCAAAATATCTAAAAATGCCCCAAACACAGCCAAGACTAAGGAGGAAGAAATCCTCAGCAGCAACACTGTACTCTTGCCAGCAAAGAGCTCAGGATGCTGACAACACGCAGGAGAGGTTAAGCAGAACACTAGACAAACAGATACTGAAAACTTAATAAAACTGTTATACACAAACTTATTAATGAGGATTAGCAATAATTAAATAATTTGAACTGTTAGTATCACTGTAACTGGATTAAGAATAACTGCTTGTTTTATCTGTTATGTTTGTTGTATGGTACTGGAGCACTGCTTGGACTCATAATAAATTCTAGTTCTTGGCTCTGCCTATGAAGTACATTCCTCTTTTTGCCTGGAACAAAATTGTGTAAGCTTGTAATATTATTGGGGGGAAATCAAAGCAAAAAAAACCCCACATGCCCCCCACCCAAACCTCCCAGGACAAGAACAAGAGAGCATTTCTGCCTGACCTTGACACCAAAATCCCTCGCAAAAACTTCAATGCAAATGGAATGGTTTAAAGACTGTCATTTTAGAAAAAGTGAGTAAATCCGAAACATCCAAAGATTTCTGTTCCATGCATTAAAATGCTGGTGAGTGGTTGTTTTCTAGTTCCCTCTGGGAATAGAAAAATTGTGTGTTAATCACTCTTTTTCTTCTTTTTTTTTTCCAGTCTAATCTGTTTCTCCTGATACCGTTGTACAAATCAAGATCATTACAGCTTATTCCTTCATGTTAAACAAATGGCAAAGGGAAAAAGAGAAAAAAAAAAATCCATCAAGGATGGCGACACAGAAGAAACCAACTTCTCCTCCAATCTAAAGCTTCCTTCATGCAGAATGGAAAGTTAACCTAATGGAAAATGACTATGTGTGGGTGAGTGGCCAGAAGTGGGCTTTTATTACTGACCTTAGAATTAAATCCTTTGCTTTCTCTGAAATGGGCACCTCTGGAGGAAATACCAATGTTTCTTTCCAGTTCATAACTTTCCTATAAGTCTCTTGTGGCGTTTCTGAGCAGAAAGGTGGATACCCTGCACAAACAAACAGAAAAATTAACAAGCTTTTCCCAAAAGAGGAAAGCGACCTGCGCCTCTGCTTTTGCCACTATGGCTCCCAAATCTAACAAGTAGTACTAGCCAAAAGTTTTCTCTTTTGTAATGCAACATTAAAGGTTATTTCGTTACAAGTAATGAGACTGAACCTCAAAAACATTTAATAGTGAACAGTTATTCACTGAAACAACTGAGGCATCATCTCTTGCTGTCTTCTTGAAAAGGTGGGAGGACTTCAAAGTTTTCCGGAAGCTGAATTTGGGGCTTACTTCAGGTAGAACTGAACGAAATTCTGGTACCTCAACTATGCAGGGGATCAGACTCGGTGAACTAATGGACCCAGTTACCTTTGAACCTTTTAATGATTCTTAAGTTGGGGTCTTTAACATACCTATTAGCATTTCATACATAATCACTCCCAAAGACCACCAGTCACACAGCTTGTTGTACCCAGTCTGCATAAATACTTCTGGTGCAATATAGTCTGGGGTTCCAACAGTAGAATATGCCTGGAAAAAAATAAACTCTTTAAAAGATAAATACTAAGTCTTTACACTTTGCAAATCCTCTTCCTGGGGATTCATATATAGGATCTTGTTATTTGGATGGACAAGAATGCTTAATTTGAGAATTCACAGTATCTAAAATCCCAAGAACATGATTCTTTTACATGAGTAAGCACAGAGAACCTTGAAAGTAAATGGAAATCATCCTCCTAAATGTGACAAAATCATAGAATATTCCCACTGCAATATCAGAAGGCCGTCTTAGCTAAAGTTTCAGGTAGCTGCATTACTAAAATACCCAGGAAGTTTTGTTGTTTTTGTAGTTAGCGTTTGTTGTTTTGTGGTGTTTGGGGTTTTTTTTGTTGTTGGTGGTTTTTTGTGGTGGTTTTTTTTTTTGTTTTGGTTTTTTTTTTTTTTTTTTTTTTTAAATGGGATAACCAGTGGTAGATTCCCATGTGTGACACTCATGATACACTAGCTGTTCCATGTATAACTTTGTCTTTATTACAAAATTAATTTGAGCTCTTACTGGACCCAGGCTTGATCCTTTTAACCTTTTAAATGAGCAGCCTAGATGATTCTGGCTAGTGACTAAATCTTGAGCTACTTGGGAATTTCTCTTTACTGATGGAAAATTTTGCATGGGACAGGGGGGAAAGAAAAAAACAAAACCCAACAAAAAACCACAAAACCAAAAAAGTCCACCAAAACCAGTTTTACCAGAAAAATCTCTTACTTTCATTTGTCTGACTAGAAACAAAATACTTCATTTTATTGAACAGAGCCAAAACATTTAGTTTTGAACCAATGGAAAACCAAGACTATGGCTCCTTTTCAAATAGTGTTGATACAAGTTGGCATTTTGGCCTTTTATTCTCTCTGTTGGACTGCCTCATGATTCATCTAGCTTCACCACACAGTTCTGCCACGTCAGTCTTTACTGAGCTGGAGATGTAGACTTTTCGGTGATCTAACTCCAAGCATGAGTAAGGGCATGAAAAACAGCCCCTATGAGGCAGCATGATTGCAATGTAATCTCATTACGTTTCATGAGGACAGAAAAAACAACCCAAAAGCTTTTTGGGAATACTGCAGCATATCACTTCTTAAACAGTGTGCAAAATAAAAAGTTCCAAAATTTGAAAACTGAGGTTTTTGCAACTGTTATTTGGTGAAAATCACGAGCAGGGCTGAAATTCTGAAATCCCTTGGCTGACAGATACTTTCCTTTGATTCAGTTAATGCCAGAGCTCCCTTTATTATTTGACCACTTTTCATTATAAACCCAGGCTGCAGCACCCCAGTGCCAATACCCTCCACTGCCTTTCCATCATATTCCCATTCAGCAGAAGGACAAACAAGTTTTCCCCACAATTTTCTGAAAAAAGAACCACGCAGCTACGCATCTTCTTGCGACACTGTGCGACACACACAGTATCAATACCAGGTCAGTCTAGGAGACAAACTCAAGATACAGTTTTGCGAAGCGGTTGATGACACCTGAGGTTAGTTAGTCCAGATGCTCATAAGGGAAACAAAGGCATAGAGAAGAGCAGCATCTTGCTAGTCACAGCTCTGAAAACAGACAGACAAAGCAACCCTGATCTCTGAGTTATTCCACAACTGGAATCACCTTCTTTTGAGTTATTTGCAATTTTGGGAGCTTGAAGAGAGCGACGTGTAAGGGATGAGGGCCTTTCAGTTTTTAAAAGCCAGTAGCATTAATGCTGAGTTTTTATTTAACATTTTCTGTAAATAGTTTAAAAGAAAAAAAAAGTGATTTTATTAACTCACCAGCTGTCGCCTGTTCTTCTTCCATGTTTCTGCTTTTCTCTTTGAGTTCATATTCTGAAATGCTAATTTACAAAATAGTTATTAGATAATAAATGCATTTGTGAGAATTAAAAGAAAAGATTGATAACATTCTGTTTTCAAAGAATAACTGTTTTGTATTTTTAGAATGCTTTAGTCTAAGAAACAAATACTTGATTATAACTAGAGATGAGAAAATGAATAACTACTGTCCAATTTGCAGCTGAAACTCATTTAAGTAGGACACATGATCAGCAATTCTAAATTAGAACTTGCTAAAAGTTTTACAGATTGATCTGAGATCAGCAGCACTTATTGTTGCAGCTGGCAACGTATATTCAGATATGGGTGATGTTTTTTTAAGCAAAAAGTGAAGAATCCAAGAAGAACCGCAGAGGAATTTTACATTTGTAGAATAAAACACTGATGTGGATGTGTCACCAAGGTATGTTGATGAACAACCTTACTCTTACGAAAAGCTTCATGAGATTGTCACTGATGTCAGTAAGTCAGCACATGAAACCTATGCCCCTTGTGAAAGAGAGTTTCTGTAACTTCACTAACGTTGTTATGAAAAATACATTAATATAGACACATTACATGATGTGTACTTGTAGCTGTGTACAAATGTGCAACACTGCAGAAATCATAATTTCTTTCCTGTGAAATGCTTCCATGTCCTGGGGAACATGCATTTCCAGTTTTCCAACTAAGTGCAATCAGCCTGACCAATCTTGCTTAACCCAGCAGAAATGAGTTATGATGTGGCATAGTTGCAGCTCAAAACTATTTAAATGTTTAACTAGGACACCTTATACTTACAGAAGTCACTTGGCGGGTTGTGGGTAAGGTTCCTGTAGAACTCAGTCCTGTGAGCTTTCTTTAAACCTGTGCATAGCCCAAAATCAGACAGTTTTACATGACCCTAAAAAAAAAAAAAATCAGAGAAGATAAAAACATAATTTAGAAAGATAGTGCTTGAAAAAGAAAGTTTTAGTAACTGCACTTGCCTTCCCAGGACATCATGGACTTGCACAGGACTACCTAATCCAGGACAAGTAGCCAAATAATGACTGAATCTTGATGTACTGTGAGAGTGTGTTTTCTCTCAAAAGGTTATTGTCCCCTGGGAATGGTTACATCTACAATTCTGCAACAGTTGAGGGCATATAGTTTGCCTGTTTTTTGTTTTGAACTGGATACCAGCAAGGCTGAGAAAGCCTCTGGGACAAAATTCCTTTGTTTTGTTTTGATGGTAACCTGTTTTTAATTAGGTTTCTAGACATCAATGCTAGATGGTCTACAGATTTGTGTATGATGCTTACTGGGTCTGTTTCATGGCTTGCTATAGTCCATCTAACAGACAGAGTGTTTCCACTGGTGAGCGGGTAATAAAACAAATGAGATAACTGCAAGAATTGAACTGATTATTGAGCATTGTCTGAATGTTTCATGCTTTCATTTGTCTTGAAGTAACTAAGGGTATCAGTTTTTAATGTGTACAAATATGAGCATCTAGACACCGTAAGTGGGTCTTCTCACTTAAAAGGCTTTCCTTAAAAGCCTTAAAAGGGTTAAAAGGCCTTCCAAAAAAAAAACCCAAAAAAAAACCAAGGGCACTTTTGCTTTAAGTACACTAGTGTTCTACACAGAAAAGATAGTGACCAGTTTCTACCTTTACTCCAGCTAGTTTAAAATCACCAGTGTGGCACTACTGGTTCCCACTGATTAGCATCACTATAAATGGCATTATCTGCAGACTGAGATTTTTAAAGCATAGGCAGTTTACATGCACATTACATGCCTTAGCATCCAGCAGAAGGTTATCTGGTTTAATATCTCTGTGGATGAATCCCAGCTGGTGAATAGCATCTATGGCCAGCACAGTTTCAGAAATGTAAAACTGTGTCTCCTCTTCTGATAAGGTGTCTTTCTTCATTAGTAAGGTCATCATGTCACCTAATCAAAGAGCAGAAAATGCAGCTTAGAAATCAGAACATTTTAATCACAAGGCTAATTCTACGTGAAACCCCAGTAGAATCCAAATTTAACCTTGTAACTGGCCTCATAGCTACTAATTATAAAACTATTACTGCAAGGACCTACAAACCCAACATACTTTTTTAGTAAACTGGATGTAAAACTGTTGAAAATCCTAAATAGGAATTTTAATTGGAAAGCCCAGGAAGATACAGTGAATTTTAATGCACAATACGTGTATTGCATGCATTTACTAGCTTTGTGTATTGCATGTATTTACTAGCTTCAGCAGTAAAAAGCAGAACATTGGATCAGAATAATTATTTAATCCAAGTCTATTTTAACACCCCTCCATAACCTTTCTCCTTCCCCTAAAAATCAGGGGTGGTTACATTACTGGGACTTCATTTAAAACAACATTAAAGTTTTTATTATAACAAATAAAACAGCATGCTTGTTTCCAACACTTTGTGAAGCTGACAACAAAAGCTAGGGAAGAAGTACTTCTACCACCTAACACCACGACATGCAGCTTACCTCCAGGTAAGAACTCCATGATCAGGTAAAGATTTCTTTTATCCTGAAAGCTGTAAAACATTTTTACTACCCAGGCTCCATCCGCTTCAACCAAAATATCTCTTTCTGCTCGGATATGGGCCACCTAAAATTAAAAAATCCAAAACAAAACCAAAACACCTATTATTAAAGGACATTTTAAATATTTCAACAAGGAACCCCATATTATATTCTTAGTCCCACAATATATTTTAATGACCTTTAATGAAGAAACTATTTTTCATACTCTTTTCATACTCATATTTTTCATAGTTTTTTACTACATCCTACAAAGTCCTCGCAAAATCCCCAGCAAAAACCCACAGAAGTCAACTCAATGGTGAAAATAACCGTTCAGACAACTCTGCAGAAGCAGTCTCTAGAAACACAAAGCATAGCTTGTTAAGTGGTTTCCATTTGTTGGAAAGGACTGAAAAAGCTAGTGGAAAAGTGCAATTCCCTTTTTTACTATAACTTAAAATGAAATAGGAACATTCAAAAAAATTAGAGCTGACCCTCACAGAGCTTTATACGGTACTGTAAGCTCAGACAAAAATTTAATGTGCAACTCAAGGTGCAAATACTGACAAAATTATTGAAACAGGCCAGAGCTGGTGTTAAAGAATGCAGGAACCAAGAGGTAAAATGGTAGACGCATTATGATTTCTGTCAGAAGTTACCAGATTTCTCATATACGTACACGAAGAAACAAAAAACTAATAGCTACTTCCACACAGATCTCTCACAGTTTAAACGTGGCAAGGTAAGTCTGGGGAATCTTCTCTAGCAAGAGTGACAGAGCGCCTAAACTAATTACTTCCTGCAAAACCCAATTCCTTCATTGCTGTGAAAAGAGAGAAAAGCCTGATTTACATTACAGTGAACTACTGTCTAGTTCCCAAACCCACATCATACACACTGATGATGGTGCGTGAACCCCTTCCAGATGGTACGTGGAGACTGCTCCTAAGCATGCACACGGCAAACCTTACTTGAACTGCACAGCAAGTGCTTTGGGCAAGTGGGAACAGGGCTGGGATGAGTTTCAGCCCTTACAGATGACAACAGGTAGCAATGGGCTCAGTGGCCAGTATTAAAGCAGTGCAAAAATGGTAGGGGTCTGGGGCTATTTAAAGGCGGGGAAAAGGGAAGAGAAGATGGAGCCATTCCTCCAAGTGATGTACATGAAGCTGGCCCAGAACTGATATGACCACCGCTGCTGCTGCTGTTGGTCCTGGGCAAGTGAGTCTGGGAACATCTGACCTTGCTCAGGATATTCCAGTCCCAGCTGAGGCTTTGAAAAAAATATATGGAGAGCTGCTACCCCATGAATACACTGGAAACTAAGAGTAATGGAGATTGGAGGAGGTGTGTGTTTCCTTCATCCTGAAGGAAAATGAAAGACATATGCATGGAAAAATATTTCTTGACAGCTGTAAGATTTTCATTATTCACAAACCAGAAAGCAACTTCTGGAGAGAAAATATGTACCACTATTCCAGCTTCGAGGGCTATTTCCAATAAGCAGCAGAGGCTTCTGCATCTCTTCCCCAATTCTACTGGCCAGGAGCATCTTTACGTCTATGTGTTCTTTTCACAGGGTTTCACAGGGCAATGGGTTCTCTCTCTGTAGTAGGCACTCCAACTTTGATTTATCTACCTCTATCTATCCTTGTTAGAAAATACTTGTTTCCACCCTCCACACCTCAATGTAGCTATAAAATATAATATTAAAACCTTGCTTAAAAAACACCCAGGATATCTCCCAGTGCTATCAGGCTTGAAAAAAATGCTAATTTTCTTGTATTTGTGTCCTGTGTTGCCTTCCATTGAACAAACCAGGCAATGAAAATTACGGCAGATAAACACTCTCCAGGGAAGATTAGTCCCAAACTAAATGGAGAGTGTGAGCTCAGCCTTCTTGCCACATCAGGTTGTGAAATGGGGGCAGGGTTTCAACCAGAGGGCCACACACATCCTGGCTGCTGTGCAGAACATGCTGCTCCTCTGGTTCCCTATATTCAGGGCACGGGCTTGAGGAGACGAGAAGTCTGCACCAAGAAAAAAAAAAAAAAAAA
>WAAD01000430.1:11103-28682 GCA_013389945.1 Fregata magnificens | reverse complement strand
AAAAAAAAAAAAAAAAAAAAAAGAAGTACAAGTACCACTGCAGGGAAATGTAATACAAGAGCAAATGATGTGTAAGGTTTGGACAGGTAAGGAAAGTCCTCTTTTATCTGCCCTTTTGCTTGAAACATCCACACTTGATTGCTTTGCTTTGTGGTGCTAAAGTACTCCCTGTGTTCTACCAGGAATTTGTAGTGAATTGTTAACTAAAAAGTAAAAGCAAAAACAAAACCAAGCTAACAAAACAAGACAAGATCCGACTAAAAAGCAAAACAAAGGAAAACAAAAGCCAATGAACAATGTGACATCTGTTGGTATCTAACCATCAAAAGAAAACACAAAGTACTCTCAGTTTTCACTTTGGCACAGTCTTACTTTTCAAGAAGCATTTTCCTTGAAATGCAGTTTTACAAATTAAGTACTATAAGGTCTGCGTTGATGAAGGAAGGGAGAAAAAAATGAAAGTATTTGTCACTATTCCAAATTGGTTGTAAATAAAACTTTTTAAAAATGCTGTTACATGACCTTATTTCCTAACTTCTACTTATTCTTTTGTACTGTGGTAGCAGCTCCATAGATGCTTTGGACTGCTATACCATTATTGGCGCTTTTGAAGTGGAAAATACGACCGAATAGTATCTGCTACAAAGAACTTTGGCAATTTTCTAGACAGCATAAGTTTGAAATCTAGGGGACTTATACAATACAAACCTGCTCTTTCTCCAGCATATCTGCTTTTCTTAGTATCTTCATTGCATAAATATGACCCGTATCCTTCTTCTGAACGAGGCGTACCTATAATGAGAAATAACCCAATTAGTCTTCTATACCTCAGAAACTAGACCCCAGCGTGGAACCTACTGGAAGGCTCAAAATTGCTGGGCATGGACAAGTTCTTTTGTTAAACATTTAAAGATACATGGAAAAAAGAAATATTTCTACACCATGTACAACACTAACACTAGTGATGAACAGATAGTCTGAAGTAGTTATTGTTTTAGGGAAAGCTAGAAGGCACACTAAATTCCAGGTAGCTTGTGTACGCTAAAATTCAGAAGCGGATACAAGTGTGATGTGACACAGGGCAAGGAGAATGTTTACAGAGAAGAGCTGTGCAATTGCAAATCCATCATTTCAGGGGGCAACATCAGTTCGGGCTAATAGGAAGCTGCGGGAAACTAAGGGCCTTTCCAGGGGCCTTGAGAAATCGATGCACGTAATTCATTACTGGACTTATCACACTTGTACAATTACTCAAATAGCTATTCTTCTGCAATAAAACTCCCCAGCTGGAACTTATTCTGTAATTAAAATGTTTCATTTTACTGTTTGATCCAATTTTAATATCCTCTGCAAGCAAGAACGCCACAAACCTCCCCAAATGCTCCTCTTCCTATAACTTTCAAAGATTCAAAGTCATCCAAGCCAAGTCTTGTCCTCTTCAGTCGTAGAAACTCTGTTTCTTTGCGAGCATGTTGTGACCTGCGCAGTTTTTTCTAAGGAGACACATACACAGAAATTTATAAGTCATTTGACAGTAGAAAGTCAAGATACACAATCTCCCTTCCTGTGAGGATTCTCCCTCCCATAAGGATTACAGAGAAAATGTAAAAAGAGAAGTCTTTGTGATCTCAAAGTATGATCCACGAGTATGGTCTTTTATATAGAGGCCCCAGGCCCAGTTTCACTTTTATTTGGGGGGGATGCGTGTGGGGGTGTTTAGGGGTTTTTATTACTTAGATATAAAGAAACAGTAATAAAAATTAATGGGGGAAAAAACCCCAAACTGGTTCAGACAAAGTATATCAGTCCAAACACCAAAGTCGCTAGCTGAAGCAAGGACTCTTGTTTTTGGGCAGTGTGAAGGATCAATAAAAGCTGAAATTTGCACCCCACCGAAAAGAGTGATAACAGGCAACAAGGAGCCTAACAGGCAGCAGAGATCCAACTTCCACTATCTACAGCAAAATCCATTTGGTTTAAGGCAGGCAAACACTCGTATTTGAAACAAAAATCTGTCCAAATCCTGTCATATATTTTGTTCTTTAAAAATGTCAATGGGATTTACCCTGAGAGAAGACAAATGCCGACCTGTGCTCCCAAAGATGCCGAGAAGATCTGAGACTGCTAGTGAGACCCATCGATCAGGCACCTACCAGATTTTGTACTAGGATGGCAGTGTCATTTAAAACCACAAGATGGCATTACACACCCACACTCGCTTTTCCCTCTTCCCAAAAGTTACAGCAGCCACACAAACTCAGAAATGACTGAGGCACTGTTCCTACTTATTTCCTTGCCTATCCTGAAGGCAGTACAGGCAGCCATGGTGTGATGAACCTCAGAAAAGCAACTTATTGACCAAAGTTCTGAGAGATGCCAACTGGACAGAGATCCCTCCTCAACTGTATCTGAATGGAGCAAGAGTGTGCCCAGTTTATTGTTTAAATCAAGAAAAAATGGTTCCGCATTTTGCTTTCTACCCACTTCCTCCAACTGCACCTCACCTTTTTTTCTTGCCAAACATAATGGCAAACAATTTTAATCTTTGAAAAGCATGCTATATACTTGCTGCAGCCATGTGTCTCATAAGGACTAAGGGTGGCAGGAAAAGCCTTAGCTATTGCAAGTATCATTCAAGCATATTCACAGCTTCCCTAATAAACAAGTTATTTACAGGAGCAACATTCATTTACAAAATAAAACTTAATGCCATGCTAGCTAATGTTTCTGTAAGCTCCTCAAATGCCAATTTGAAGTAGTGCGACAAAAGCAAAGCAGTCTCTTCAAAGGTTACTTGAGTAGTATTTACCTCCTCATCTGCAAGGCCTTCCTCCTCCATAGCCACTTCTAGCTTCTTCTGCCTGCGAAGAGCAGAAACAGGAGATTGCTTTTTTAATTATTTATTAAAAACAAACATAATACTACAGCAAGACAACGCCTTTACTTCACATATTCCAGATACCAAAGAATTTGCCTCAAATGGAAATTTGAAGACTTGCTGCCCACTCCATCCATTTACTCATTTGTGACCAAAGCTGTTGAAAATGTATAAGCAAATTTAAGCACATGCTTATGTATTTGCAGAATTAGGCACTAAAGGTGCAAACATATAATCACTCTAATGACTTATATTTCTTCATATAATCTTGTTGAAGTAAGGCTGTTTTTATCAATTAGGATTATGAATCAGAATAAACGTAGGTTTTTTTCACCATTTCTATCTCAGTTCTACCTCCAACACCTCAGCTAGCTGCAGCTTTCACTCCCAGTCTCAGCCTTACTGATGTCTCCCTGGTCACACACCTGGTCCTTCTCCCCTTACCCTCATGCCAACTAACTGTACCCCCCCTGGATTCACCATCATTTCCTCCCAGTGCCCTGCCCAGGCCAGGGCTCACGGGTCCCAGGGCTCCTCCGGCTGGTGCCATGCCAGGCTGGGAGGGTCTGAGCAGGGAGTGAAGCCTGGGAGCACTCCACAGATGGCAGGGGGTCAGCACGTGGCAACATGTCTGCTCAACCCCTCTTTTTTCCACCCACAGGATGCTTCTTTACGACTGTCAGGGTGCAGCTTTCAGGAAGCTGGTTACCCACCAGCAGTGGCTAAGAGTTCAAAGGCTGGGTGCCAGGCTGCTGGTGTCTTTCTGCACTTTGGGAAGTACAGCAGGATCCCCTAAATTAAAGGCCCTCAGTAGACAGTCTATTCTCCTAACTAGAAGCAACACAATTACATGGGATAATGACTAAATGTGATGGAGAAACCCTGCTGCTCCGCTGAAAACCCCTCAATTAAAAACATATTACCAGGAGAATGAGAATTTCACATGCTGATGACAATTTGAAACACAACATTCATCATAATCAAATGCTTGGTGCTTTGACACTTAATTCAAGTAGCACTTCACCACATTGGAGGCAGAATTGGGCACTGATGAGAAGTTAAAGTGGAGATGACCAATGCATACTCCCACACAAGGAGTACCGGTCAACACCACGCAAGAAGAGTTTGGCGTGGGTATTATATTATCCCCAAAATTCTTCCTGCCCACCCAAGAGCCTCTCAAACCTTCCACTACCAACCCTATGCTCTTTACTGCCCCTTATTTCCACCCCAGGCCACCCCCAGATCTCTGCCTCCTTTCCTTACCCCATCACCCTGTCAAACGCCTCTCCTATCAGTCCTGTTCCCTACCTCCTATACACTCTCTTCTGCAGGGTTTATGAGTCTTGGCATGAGCTCCATGCTGCAGAGCATGAGCAGACACCAGGAGTCACTGCCTTACACAAAACAAAGTTACCACCCATCAGCAGCTCTGCAGGTGTAGTTTATTCCCTGTGGCCAGCACAGAGAGATCGGAGGTCACCAACCCCACACGCAGAACTAGAAACCTCACATGTGCTGCAAATAAGACCCTGCACAGAGCGGTTTCCGCAAAGTACTAATAATCTGATGAGGAGGTAAATTGGATGAGAATGTCAAAAGCGGAGGCCCTCAGTCACTCAGTGACTGCTTGGTGCAGTAGCAGGGAACGTTCACAGGTCTACCAGCACAGTCAGCAGTTGAAAGGCAGCCTGTGCCCTTTGGGGATTAGCTCCTTGCTACCAAGTACAGAAAAACTTCTGAGAACTGCTCTGTGCATAGGGATCAAAGTGCCCTTGAACAAACACTGCCAAAAGCCAACCAAGAAAAGCTGAAGAGGAAAGAGGAAGCAGAGCCAGTACCTGGTTTCTCTCTCTTCGTGCTGTATAATTAGGTTGCTGTAGAAGTTCTCCAGTGTAAGTTTGGCCACCGTCACTCTCTCCCGGGTGTGGTTGCTCATGGGAAAGGATGTTGTAGTCCCTGCAGTCATCGCCATGGTAACATGTACTGAAACAGGGCATGTCAAATCATTACTCACTTGAAAAAAAATTAAAATATATATATTTTCCTCTTTCCCACTCTCCATCTCCAAATTCTTAGACACTATAGAATTCACAGCGAAGGCACTGTTCTTTAGATATCAGAAACTCCATTCAAAAACTATATTATAAAATTAGCCCGAGATAGCAGGACGACTTAATACCCACTCTCTAAAACAACAACAACATGTTGGCAAAACAAAGGGTGAATCATAGCAAAGACTTATGCAGGCTACGGGCAGCTCACCCAGCAGCACTTGTCCACAAATGAGGAAAATATACCTCGGCTGACTTGAGCTCAGCCCAGGGGAGGGAAGAGGCAGTGGATCACTGAAAGGAAAAGGGGGAAGCAAGAGGAGGACCAGGCAGCTCCCACAGTTGGACATGTCACAACTCTATGACAATTTCAGACTTCAGTAATGCTAGGTGCTACCGAAAGGACAGGATAAAATGAAAAAGTAAATGGAGAAAACCCCTAATCCCATCCAGAGAAGCTGTTTCAAGGATAGAAGATAGCCATTAAATATCTTTGAGTTTTAAAGCTGCTAACAAAGTTACATGCGGACACTTGGGGGGATTTCTAGAAATCATTGCATGAAAATGAAATAATGGAATTGCCGTATTTGAAATTGAAAACTTCTGTTGCTGTTTTTTGTTTCGTTGGTTTTTTAAAGCAACAACCGACCACCAAGAATAGAAAACCCTTCCCCACCACAAGGCCATTGGGGAACCAGTCTTTCCATTTGTTTCCTTTCCGACCACCCCTGTACCATGCCACCAATGAAACGAGCATTTTCTGGAGCGGCTGTTTGTTACAGAGCTCCCTGTGTTTGGATTCTCCAGTTCGAGGGGGAATCTTCTTATGCAGCTGTAAATACGTTACCGATGTAGATAAAGTACTCATAGGTCAGGGCACGTGGTCACTGAGCGCTTAAAAACTGTGAAGAAAGAGGAAAGATGAAAGGCCGCTCTCTTCAATAGCTTTCATCTTGAACCCAAAGAACTTGGATGTGCTAGAACAAGGCTTTTAACACTGGGAAAAGACATCTTAGGGCAGTCCTGAGTCCCTTGCAGCTGGTCTAGGGAAGCCAGGGGAGATTTAAAAAAAAAAAAAAAAAAAAAAAAAAAAAAAGCAGCACAGTTTGTCCTAGGACTCATGACGTGCCTGGAAGTGGGTTGAGGCACTTTAGGAGAGCCTCACAGAGGGAAGCCACAAATAGCAGCTCAGACCCATGCTCGTTTGTTCAGGTTGTTTTGGGGTTGGTTTTGGAAAAATAACACAGAAGTACATACACTTCCTTTTGATTATTTACATAATCCTTCCATTTCACCAGGGGATTTTGAGGAAGACAAATCCCAAATTAGGTTTATGATCTTCAAGCAGATCCTAATATATTTTAAGGTGAAGCGATTAAAAGTTTCACACAGAAAAAAATTTGCACCTCCACATCAGACAGGAAGATTACTTAATTCTGCTCTGGGTTTTTTGTTTTGGATTTGCCTGCTACCCTTTGTGAAGATGGCATTTCATCTTGTGGATTTTTAATTGGATTTGGTGTGACAATAAGATATTTGTTGCCAGAAACGCAGCTGCTGTGTCACAAATAAAGGCATCTTATAGCATTATGTAGATATTATTTTAGCTGTGTATTTTGGAGTGAGCAAGACACCAGAGTTCTGAGAATAAAAATGATGTATTTCTCTATACATATACAATGAGGTTTTAATAGCACTACAGCTGCTTAATGATGATGTCAATATTTCTATTTTTTTAATCAATCTTTTATCCCCTTCAATTTTCTACTAAAGAAAGATGAGAGCTGTCAACTGTTAATAATCTTTGCTAAAAATTAAGGGGTTTATTCTTCACACAAACGCGTACCCCATACTGGACACTTCTTGAAAAGTTGGAGAACTTGGCTCTGCTCTCTGTATTGAGTCTGTTATACAACATTACACTCTCTTCCTCCCTTGACAGGTGGGAAAAGAAAAATATAAAACAGGTATCTGAGCAAAACCTACAGCATGTTGACACACCCAAATCAAACAGAGGAACTGCTGACAACATGCTAGCATCTGTGATTATTTCAAGAAATAACCTAGCAGAGTAAAACCCTGCCTTCTGATCATTTTGGAGTGTCAGGATAGCGTAGCATTAACACAGGCTTGAAATGGATTAACCTTTACTTAAGGCACAATGAGTGCACTCTAGCACCGGCAAGCAACAGGATATTTATCCTTTGTATGTCTTGTATTCCTGGTAGGATAAAATAACACTGCAATTTTGTTTCCTGTTAATTTGTTGTCCCCATGCTCCTACACTCACAAATGCAGATGTTACCAAGTAGCAAATCTAAGTCACTTGATTTTATTAAGCCTGTAAAAAGGAAATAACAATTCTGGCAGTAGCACGCCACACTGTAAGTAGCAAGGCTGACCCTCACTGTGGTTCTACAGTAGGAAAATATAGATAAGAACCCAACCCATACACTAGCAAGCTCAGAAAAAGCTATTTAACAGAGAAGAAACTTGTATCAACCTCACCATCATACCACGGCATGAGCCCACCAAAGGAGGAGAGATACATCACCAGAAACATTTGCTTCCAGCCTCCCACGTACCCTGTGCAAACCCCACCAGCCCTGCCCCTGGACCACGCTGTACCACAGCATAGCATTTCCTTGAGACAGAGTTTACTTTACATTTGCTCCATTTGCAATTGGTGGCCCCAGTTAGCTCTGTCACTGGGTGGCGGGGGGGTGGTGGAAATCAACTCTGTAAAACCAAGAAGTGCCCTGAGCTCTCCAGGTCACCCAAAGTAAGTGGAAAAGAGCACAGACCTGGCAGGAGACACAAGGTACCCCGCAAAATCCTACATCAACTTACAGCCGAGAAAACCTCTTCATTGTTTTTCCTCCTGCCTCTCTGCTTCCACGAACAAACCCCCAAACCAAGCATAAATCCACTTCCCAGACAAAATATTCAGTTGGGAGTAACCAAGTAAAATCCTTAAGTATGACCTTTATAAACAAATGATGCCAGAGGGGATGGGGTGGGAAGGAAGAAGCTTCAAAATGGGGCCTTTTATTGACAGCACACTACTTCTTCTGAGCTCAGCATATTAACAGGAATATTTTGAAAAGGTGCCACCCATAGTTCTTGGAAATGCCCTCAAAAAACCTACCAAATTCATGCCATTTGCATAATGGAACCATTCTACTCCTGCTGCATCACCGGCCTTGCATTAGGCTCCCTGGACCAGGAAGAAGGTCATATTAACCAGCCAGATGTATTTGGCCAAAACTCCTCTGGACAACGAGGACTGAAGACCTTTCTTTCTGAAGGGCCTGTTACTTCGGAAAAAATGATATGCCACTGGCTGTGAATGAGAGAGACATCAAACCAACCTAATCGACAGGAGACACTGAGCAGCGTGCAGCCCTCAGGAAAACATCTTGGAGCTGCCAGAAGCAGAGACGCCATATGTGCTGCTTGGCCCAGAAATCGAGTCTGTGCCTCCTGGACAGATGGCTGAACTCACAGCACGAGCCCTTCTCCTGATGCCTGCTCTGCTCAGTAGCAAACACCTATGGTGTGGGCACAAGAGAGAGAGGGATGAGGAACTAGAGGTGTGGGGTGACCAGGGGACATCTTGCCCCAAGAGGCAGGTGGGACAGCAGCATAGCAGAGAGGAGATGAAGGATGTTCCTGAAAGGCAAGGGAGAGCAGGGTACAGCAGCAGAAAGGGGACAGTAGGCCCAATGCTAACAAGCTGGAGTTTTCAAGAGTCTCCTTTGAGCAAGTCTGTCCTGACCAACTATCTCCTTTCTGGTAGAAAAATGCTGCCTGGTCCAAGCATATGTTTGACCTTTTTATTCCCAGATCTTTTCTGTTTGGGAAGCAGAGAAGGGCCAAACAGTGTTCACTACAACTTCAGTCTGTGCTCCCATCTATCACAACAGCTCTAAGTCAAACCCTTGACCGATTTTCCTGAAAGCGTTTCCACTGTTGAAAAACCCACACCCAGCTTCTGCTACACAACTGATAACTCAAAACTCATGTCCTCTCTAGGGCGCTTCTTGGCAGCTCCCACAGTCCATCATTAATGTTTTCATATTAGACTACTGGATTCAAGCTCTGGTTAACCAGAGCAAAATCACTGAGGCATCCAATCCCACCTGCTACAACAACTCAGAAGAGGAGAGATGGAAGAAATCAAGGCACCTGGAGATCTGTTCTCCCCTGAAAGAAACACTTGGGACCTTGTGGGATCATTTTCTTAACCACGAAGGGATGAGAACATAAAATCCAAGCCTCTCGCACATCATCTCCAGCCTCCACAGCTCCATCTCAGGACATCCAGGATATGCGAAGAAGAGAGTGATCACAGAGCTGCTGCTTGGCAGGAAGGAAGGATGGAGGTTTGACACCCTCAGTAATCTTAGAGCCTACTTCTACGTATCCAGGTAGCTCTAGACTTTAAAGAGAAAAGGTTAATGAGGGATGAAACAGGATCCTAACACAGATGTGCTACAAGATGTCAAGAAATTCGCTTTATTACCCCACGGCACACTTTCCAGCCTGTAAAATGAAGCAACAAGACAGGCATGTGGAGTAGAGACCATAATCATAACACTTTACATCACCAACACTAGTGATGGAGAAGATTGAAATACTTCAATAGGAAAAAGAAAAAAAAAACACAACAAAACACACCAAAACCCAACACCCCCCACCAGATAAGTTCATCATTTTGGATCCTGCTAACATATTCTTCCAACCTTTCACATTTACTTTTTTAATGATTTCTCACTTCAGTGAGAATATAAATATGTAGGAGTATGCTACAAGCAGTGAAAACTGAAACCAATCTTTCCAGCTATCTTCCTCACTAAAGGGTTTCACATTCGTCAGGATACTACAGTAACCCATTTGATCAATTCTTGCTTTCTCTTACACGGATTGCCAGCAAAAGATCAAGTCTGTGCCAGTTAGACAGTGGTGGGTATCACAACTGGGCTTTGCTTCACTTCCGTAAGAACGTGTCTGAAGGTGCCAGTCTTTTTACAGGCAAGTCTCCTGCACAACTGTGTTATATCACATAGCTTGTTCTTACTAACAAATAAGGCTGGATTTACACTATCAAATTAGTCTGGACCTAAGTCACACAATGGAAATATCATTCTTATTTTTGAAACTATGCATGTAGTATAACTATACAGCAGCCCTAGAATAAATTTATTCTGGACTCACTACTTAGTGCATATTTAAGTTAGGGAGCAAACACCACATATAGTTCTCTTGGGAAAAAAAGCATGTTTTTTTCTGCATAACAGAACGATGCTACTTACATCATGCTGCTAGGTCTCCAACTCAGATTTAAAATGTAAAGCTACATACATGTTCAGCAGGACAGGGAACACCAATCCTTACTCCCAAAACAGCTATATCACTTCACAGAAAGGCTGATAATAATTTTCATTTATACACCCAAGCACGCCCCTAAAGCCCAGCAATTAGGAAGGCAGTTCACTATTGCAGTAAAAAGGGTAAAACTGCAAAGTTTATAAAGTTTCCATTTATATTCCAAGGGAATCTGGCTCTTGAGTGAAAGCCTCCAGGTAAGGCAGATACTGAAACATATTTCTGCCTTTCAAAGTTCCCATTTTCTCAGCATGACACATTTTGTCATTCAACTTGCTCCTGAAATGAAGCATACAAATGGCATTTTTCAAGAATTAGAAGGTAAAAGAGAAAGAAAAGATAGACTTTTGGTGCCAGACCTGTTCCAAAGTAAACGTGTACAGCTCAATAAAGCGGGTACCTTCAGAAACGCCAGCTATTACCACTGCGCGTAGTGCTGGAGCTCTTCTGGGTGAGAAGCTAGAGCAGACTTAGTAACACTACTTGGCTCTTTACAGACAACACAGCAAAGCAACTCGCAAAACTGGGCACTAAAAACAACTGGCAACAAGGATTATATTTAAAAAATGAAGTGCTGTCTAGGAAAGCAGCATGGATACAACAAGGCTTCAAGTATGAGCGCCAGCCCTGCTGTCTCCAAATTGTTTGGATTCTCTTAAAGAGAGACAGGAGATATATATAGATAGATAGATAGAGAGAAAGATATGAAAAAACCCAACCCACCATACACAAATAACAGCATGATTCACACCAAAAGGCAGTGGGCAGGGACAGATAAATAAAATAAGCAACCAAAGGCTCAGCAAGACGAGGTGGTGTGACATACCAGCAGGAGCAAGGGGAGGAGCAGCGGCTGGAGCAGCAGCCGCCCAGGCACCCTGGGCAACTTCTGAAACACACAACTGTACATGGTATGAGCTGACACTCAAACAGAAAGCAAAGATAAAAATGTTGTACAACAGCTGATAGCTCCAATGATGAAACAGAATGAGAAAGTGGTCATAGTGCGGTATCAGCCTGGAGGGAAAATGACCTTCTGTGCTACAGTTTCTGCTCACACAAATTTGGTGACTGCGCTGTGCATATTTTCACCATCCAATTGTTTATGCCGAACCTCCTCCTGGAGAGGTTTCCTGCCTTCTTTTTCTATAACCCACTTTAAATCCACTTCCAAAGCTTTTGAGAAACCTCTTAGAAACAAACAAAACACCACAGGATCCTAAAGTCTCCAAGCAGCAAGCAAATAAGAAAACCCCGCTACTCCATTCTACATCAATTATGGGCCAATATTCTTCAACTCTTGGAGCCTGATCTTAATATTTGTGTTATTACTAAATAAAGATTTCCACATTCAGAACAGAGCCTTGTCCAAAGTTCACTTATGTCAATTAAAAAAACCCTTCAGCTCAATAGGTTTTGACCTAATATTCCTATTCTTGGCATCTGGATGATGCTAGCTGCGCTACGGCTGTTACTGAAGTTCACAGTTATCAGATCAGCATGTTTGTTAAGCACTGCTCTGGGGTATGTTTCAGAAAGAAAAATAAATATTATGTTCCTACATAATTCATGTTTTCAATAGTATCACCATTCACAAGCCCCTATTTTATTTAATATGCTACCTGAAGGAAGCAACATTCCCTGCCAAATACAACAAATCAGATAGTTCACACACAGATTCTTCTTTGGTGTTATTGCCAACACCAGATCATTCTGACACCCTCCAGTTTTTACAACACTCCCCATCTGAGAAGGGAAAATGAAATAATAAGACTGCAACAAGCTGTCACTGACACTTTAGCATTTCATTTACTTCATTTATATACTTCATTTCCTTCAGTTTGTTATTCATTCCCCAATGTGTGTTATGTTCTAATAAGTTTTGCTACTTTAAAGCTACAGAATGAATTACATTTGTTCTATTTAAAGTAGCACTAAGATACCGAGTAAAATTAGCCCTGTTGGAAGAGGCTTTGCTGTTTAAAAGCAAAAGATGTTCAAATGTTTTAGCCATTTTAAGTCATTCTTGCTTTCCCCATGGAGTGTCTGGGTGAGCCGCCCATTATAGTCACAGCTAAAAGCAGAGAGCGCTCCACAGCTCACCCAGCCCCAGCTCGTAAACCAAAAAGAGCAGATGCTCCCAGTGCCCTGCCCCCACGACCGTGAGAAAACCTTGAGGAGGCATTCACAGACACACAGGACTTGGGGATGGAAACACTGCATGGATCTTGCAGCCTCAGTGGCTGCTGTGCTTCTGGAACCGATGACACCAGGGAAACCTGGGGCACTGTGAGGCCCAGAGAGCAACTCGGGGTGTCAGTGGCTGGCTCCAGCATGTCCCCTAAACTCCAGAAGAGCTTTTCACCCAGTGCACCCAAGTAAGAGATGCTTTCAATGCAAAGGAAGTTACTTTCCTACCTTGGGGTAGACTCCTAAACCTATAAATACCCCAAAACATAAAGTAGGGGTTTGAGTAGACTAGGCAAAAAAATCCCTCTGAAAAACACCAACAACCCCCACCCAGCGAAGGCCACGGTTGTATGCACACTGTAAGTTGGCAATAGCCAGTACCTTTTCTGAAAGAAGCCGTCCCACTTTCCATCAAACCATCTGTTTGTTTCTCTCCCACTGCCACTCGATGCTTTGTGCCAGCACGAGAAGCTGCGTAACCCAGATCGAGGAACTGCACCGGGCTAAACCAATTTCTTTTAAAACAGTTTTGGTGAGGCTGGTTTCAGCTGCGTTGACTGAAAAGGGCCACCCCTCCCCAGGCTGAGCCTCTTCGTTCCTTCCCATGGAGTTTGTCCAAGAGCCAGAAGTAAGCGACAGGGCCTTGTCTTTTCATTTGACTTACAGAAATTAATGTCACAAATCATTCCAAAACACCCGCAGTAATGATAAGGAAATATTTCCTAATATGGAATAAACACTGAATATTGGAGTTGTGCTGCACTCCAGGATTTCCTGCTATTCAGCAAAGCCGAGCAGCAGAAGTCTCCCACGAACAGCGGCCGTGATTCAGTTCTCTGCTACTTTCAATGAGCAGCAAGCACGGCTGACAAACACAAATTCATTTCCCTGACGGGAAAAGATACAGGCTGGGTGAAATGTATGTATATACAAAAATATATATCTATATGGGTATATATATAAACTATGTATATCTACACCTCTATAAGATATATACACTTTGTTTTCTTCCTTTTAGAGTTAATCTTTTGTACACTTAAAGTAGTAAAGAAACTTTTGATCCAAACAGCATAACCTTTGCTTTCACTAACAATGGGAGACTGGTCACCTAAAGTTTAGAAACACAAACCCACTACTAAGGTCACTTCCATCTCTGCTCCACTTGCCTCAACCTCTGGCGATACAATTACATTCTTTATGCTCTACTATCAATAGCTCTGTCCCAAAGTTAACAGTACATTTTGAGACATCCTGTACTTAGAACACTCACTCAGTGTTGAATGACTTGCAATGACATACCAAAATCTTCACGAGCTTGGTCCTTTCATATAACTCATTTTCTTTACAGAAGAGCTTTTTAAGACAATCAAATCATTTCGGCTTTAGCAGTACCCACTTAAACTGCTTTACTGTGCATGTGTGTGTGGCTGCAAGATAGGACTCCCCTACCCACCCCATTAACCTCATGCGGAGAGAGAGGAAAAATAGAGAGCTTGTACTCCTGCTCCATCAGCAAGGACGGAGGGCTAGAGCTAGGAACAGGAAGGGAATAGAGGTGCTGGTGTATCCACACACTGCTTTGTCTTCCAAGTAGTGCTCCAAATGGGAGGTCAGCTCAGGACAACACCCTGGGCAACTAAACAAAGCACAAGACACAATGAGGGAACTAGACTTGTAGTCCCATGCAGCAACCCCTCTCTTCCAGGGTTTGCCACAGCATCTGAACTGATGCAATTTATTGGCAACAAGATAAATCAGTAGCTTGCTGAAAAGCTAACAGTGCTGTGCAGTGAAATAGCATTTCACAGCTTGCTTTAGCTTACTTGTATCTTTCCTTTCTTGTGGCTCTCCCCAAGTTTCACAGTGCCACAAATCTTTGTCCTCTTAGAAGTGTCTAAAAACAGGAAGCTCTTCTATCTACTGAAGTAATTGCATTCCTGCGCACTTAAGTGTTTTCTCAGCTTTTAGCAGACACTTGCATCCACGCATATTCAAGAAAACATTGTTTTAAGACCTGCTAAATTAACTGGCATTAAAAAGCCCATGGTAAGTATTTTGCTGCAGTGTTTTGGATCATGAAATAATTACGAAGAGAGCAATGTCAATGACCAAAAATCTGCTCCCTCCTCAGTTATTGGTTTTCTGGATAAAGTTATACTCAGGTCTAATGAAAGATATGTCCCACTCGAAAACATGTACAGCTGTCTAAAAGTAAAATTCAGTCACAGTGGATTTCTCTACATCTGTCTCTTTCATGGCCAAGAGACACAACTTAGGACAGAAGTAAAGAATAAGAGGAGGAGCTTCTAACATGGCACCTGCATAAAGTTTCCTTGAAATTGTAATACATTTTCAGCTTTGATCCAAGAAACTCTACTCTCCAATTTTAGGGATGCTGTAAAGCCTCTCTCTTTTCTAAGGAGCCTAGGGAGGCAGGACCAGAGGTGGGCTTTGCCTTTGGGAACTAGGAGGGACTTTTGTATTGGAGAATGCTGGAGGAGAAGAGGGCACTAAGTTTGTTTTTCTTTTTGCTGATATATGTTCAAATCCCTGACTCTTGCTAGGCTCTTTTTAGATCACAGCAATCAAATTAAGTATAGTAATTACACATGATAAGTCCGTGCCAGCAAAGGAGCTGACCACTAAATGAGATGCAGAACATCAATGATGGTCTATGGCCTGTGCAATGCCCGTAGTCAGGGTTAATAAGCACAACAGATCCCTCTGGCCTTAAAAAGCTGCAAATGCAGGTAGTGCATCTTGTTAGTATATGCAATACTGGAGAGCAGATGTTTGCCCATTCCAATCCCACTACAACAGTTCATTTCTTTAACTATGATTTTTGGAGAAGGAGACAGCTGTTGGCACATAAAGCAAACTACCTTGTTGAGGCCCAGGATACACAGAGATGAAAAGATGTGTGTGGTCTCTTGATGTACAAGAGGAATACAAGGTACCATCTTCCCAGTGCCTGAAGCTGGGAAGCAGATTTGGAACAGTGGGGATGGAGCTGTGCCATACTCTTACCACCGAACCATCAGGAGCTCTGGCCATCGGTACCAAAGGTGGAGAAAGAAATATTATTTCATGAAGGAACCATGATGGCAACAACTGATCCCTACAGTGATAAGGACAACTGAAAAGAGAAAACATTCTGCCTTATTATCAGACTGGTTCAGGGGACAACAGTCAATACAACTGTGCTTCTGCATTTCAACATTTCTATCACTTTGAGAACAAAAACACACTGCAAGTGGGTAGCTGGGGCTTATCCTTCTAAGATTTAGAGGTTTAGGTGTAGAGAAAAACAGCTCTTTCAGTGGCAAACTCACAGAGCCTCGCCTTCATGAACTCTGAGAGTCTTACTGCAGCCTATTGCTTAACGTCCCAACTGCTCATCTCCTCTAGGGCTAAAGAGTGACCAGAGGAGTGCTTTGTTATGGATATGTATATATACACATGATCCCTCTTACACAACCATATATCCACCCTTCTAGGAAGAGAAGAGAAAGGCAAAAAGGAAAAGGAAATAAAAGATTTGCACCTAGGTGAAAGATGATGAAGTTTGTGATAGGCATTAGCTCCCTGTGCAAAGTCATTCTCCAGTCTTGGCCTGGGGAAGCTCACTCAAAATGGGTGGTGTTTTCCTCTAAATTAATCTCAGAGATTTGATTCAATTATCTGGTTTCCTAGTGAAAGGACAAGAGAGGCAAAAGCAGGGTGTGGACAAAAGCTCTGGCTATATCCAGCTGCAAGAGAAAGTGAGAGGGAAAAGGGACAGAGGATATCTGCTTAAGGTTTTAAAAGTTACTAAGGCTGTATGTAGCTGCTATGCTACAGTTAAGCATGCAAGAATGGGCAAATTTCCAGATTAAAAAAAAAAAATCTTAAAGAACCCAGTTTCATAGACTTTCAAGATGAAATCGTTTATGGCAAGAGTAAGAGAACAAGACCACAACCTCTCTAGGAGCAAACCTTTCCCACCAAGAAAGCCTTCAGAACAGTCTTGCAGCATGTCCTGAGGGCTAAGCACGCTCTTGACTGAGAAAAGGAGCAAGACTCATCAGTAAGAAGGACTCTTCAGGGAACACAGGTCACCTCATACAAAGGTATGGGCTTTACAGGAAAGTAGAAGGAAAAGCAACGTTTATGTTCCTGCAGAATGGCTTTCACCGTTCCTTTTCAAGGTGTAAGTCTCTATTCCCCTGTAAGGCGACTAAGTATCATTGTGCCTCCATTTCTTTATCTGTCAAGCGGAGATGAAGACAAGTGGAGCTACCTGCAGGAAATTCAAACGGAAATACCAGTTCAGTTCAAACAATGTATAAAGATGGAGACTGGTGGAGTGGCAAATAAAGAAGTCTTTCAGGCAGCAATCTGAATTGCTTGACAAGCTGGATACAGCCAGCTATTTCCCATAAATAGTAACCAGAGAAAAACCCAAATAAGCCGTAGGAAGAATGAGATCATTTCCATTTTTGAAATATTATTTAACATTAACGTTTCCTTACGGGGATTGGCCCCATGCACAAGGCCCTTACACAGAAAGGATAGACATTGCTGCCAAGTTCGGTTTCAAGGAGTGTCAACGCAGGTCTATGAATTGCTTGTTAGAGAGAGAGAGAGGTCCCTCCCTCTCACTTTGCTGATCCCTCCAGTCCTGGCCACGCATTCCTAGTTTTCCCAATAATGCAGCCACAGGTGAGTTGGGTGAACTCAGCAGCCTGACAAACCTAAGCTACCAACCACTCCCATCCCCTTGTAAAAAGGGGACCATTCTTCCATAAAATCAGCAAGTTGGTTTGTCCCACCCTCCAACTACACAAGTGCTAAATTCCATGAAAGAAGAATAATGGAACACGGATAGGCACAGAGGACAAGGGGGAGAACAGCACTGTCCCTTTTACAGGCACCCAAATTCAGACTACATCCAAGGAGGGTTTGGACACACTTGTGGCAATGGGAGGACAGGACTGTCCCTTTTCACAGTGGCCAGTAATTCAGATTGAGTACAACATAAAACCCAGAGCCCAACGGTGACAACTGTTAAAGAAATGCTCTCACCAACG
>WAAD01000428.1:204347-218630 GCA_013389945.1 Fregata magnificens | reverse complement strand
TCGTGTCCCCTCACGCAGACCCTGCGGGCGCTCCCCTGGCGAGTCTCCCTTCGTGTCCCCTCACACAGCCCCTGTGGGTGTCCCCTCACGTCCCCTCACACCCTCTGGGTGTCCCCTCACATCCCCCCTCACATAACCTCCAGGTGCCCCTGGGTGCCCCCTCGGAGCCCCCACCCGTGGGTGGGTGCCCTGGCCTGAAGCAGTGCCGGGGTGGGAAAGTTCATCCCAGTCCCGTGTAATTCTCGCAGTGCGACTGCGATCCCAGCGTGGGGTACCCACGGCACCTGCCCCTTTCCTGGAAACTGTGGAAATAGGTTAATAGGAAATAAGTTGGGGTTTTTATTTTTTAATGAAGCTGGGAGCTTAAGTGTGTTAATTGCATTTCTTCAAGATAATTAGGTATTCTAATCTCCCTCTTTTTGATCTTCAGCTGCTTATTACAAGGAAAAATGTTTTAAATTTGTTTGCCCTAGTGAGCGTGTTGCAGGCTACTTTAGAAATTGCACGTTCATTCACGTGTTTTAGAAAGCTTGGGTTGTGGCCCACGTCGTGGCAGGCTGCTTGTGGGATGCTTCCCCAGTTAGTTCATGGCCGAATACATGAACGATCGGGAGCGCTGTGCTTTATTGGCCCGCGTAGAGCAGAAGTCAGTCTAAACTATCTTCATTTGACTAAAAGGTGGAAGTTAAAACAGTGTGTGTTGGGTTGCTTTACGTTCCATCCCAAGAGGGATGTTCTTGATCACTACACTTAAAACTTTAATTCTGCAGGAACGATGTTTTGAAAGTAATTACAGCTGAGGAAAAGAAAATCGGAAATGGATGTCCAGAGCTTGGGTTAAAATGTATTCTGCTAACATGTTCTGCGGCAGAGAACTAGCAAAAGAAGCAGCAAAAGCATGATTAGTGGTGTGTTCCGAGCTAACCGCTCTGCAGATGTTGTGTCAGGCACGTTCGGGGTGACTCTGGCTTGGTCAATAAGATTTCAAGAATATTCTGGTCTGCTAACAAGATGGCAATAAAACTGCCTCCTGAGCACAGGTCCCAGAATAATTTTGACAAAAGCATTTGTCATGTTAATTATAATGTTCTTCACTGGAGCACCGTGCTCTTTTTAAAAGTGATAAAGAATTGTCTTCCCTGGTTGTCTGTTCTCTTATTCTCAGTAGCAAATAAATAGAAGTTTAAAAGAGTTTAGAATCATTAATTCTTTAAATATTTATTGCCACTGATTAATTTGAAACCAGAACTAGAGAATAATTGACAAGGGCAAGGTCGGAGAGGATTCGGAGGCAGAAGCACGTCTCTGTGGGTAGGTAGAGTCCAGTGCCACACTGTAGTCGGGGCTTGCTGGGTTTGTGTAGGAGACTGCGAATTGGGCTTGAAGAACCGCTCTACTGCTGTAGCTTTTTGTTGGGGTTACTGCGTGCCTTGTGTCAGCCAGGTACTGTTTTGACCCCACCAAATGACGCTGCAGGTGAAACCTTCAGCCCTCATGGGACCACATGGAAGTTGTGAACTCTTTGAGGCGTTACCTGGCATTTTCTGGATGGCTTTTTTCCCTTTTCAATGAAACAGGGCTTCATTCTGTTTGGGGTTTCTACTATAATACAAAGAATAGTTCATAATCTTCATCCTGCTTTTGCAAACTCCTAAAGATTTGTGTTTACCAAGAGTTTTTACCCTGCAGTGAGGCCAGAATGATTGATGTCTCAGGGTTATCGCTGCATAGTATGTTTCAGGAAGAAATAAGCTCCCTTTCCTTCTCTTTGAGCTGCCCCAAGTCCCTCAGTTGTGTGTGCTTAATGCCAAGCCAGAACTAGTAAAATCTGTCTCGGGCTAGCATGTGAGTTCAGGCATTGTGCTAACGCAGTTACTCTGCTCTTTGCATAAGAGTTGGTTTGCGTTCCACCATCTCAGATCGTGGACAAGCTTGCTTCACATCCGCCCATTATATACCATGTGGACATAGCCGACATTGTTTTCATTGTAAAACTGAAAAGCTGAGCTATGCATGGCGGGAGTTCTTTAAAAAGGGCAATTATGCCAAAGGAAACAAGGGGAGCAGAATATTTTGCAGGGTTCTTCACTCCCACCAATTCCACTTTTTATGAAAGATGCCCTTAAAGTGTTCTTTCTCTCTTGCCACAAAGTTCATTGCAAAAATATTAAGCCAACGTTAGTGCAGAAGGGGATCGCACACGCCTGTGCACTGAAGCATCATCAGAATGATTCTTTGTGAGTCTTGACAATACGTGGTTGTTTAGGAGCGTGCACAAAAGAGAGCGCGACCTTCGATGAAAAGTGCAGGAAGAGTTTCGGAAGTGAAGATAATTACCTGAACTGGATTACAGTTGTGCCAGAAAATACTGAAAACCACAAACGATGAGTGCTCTGTCTTATCCTTAATGGCAGTAGTGACTGATTTACCCGTTAAAGCGATGTTGAGGAGGGACTCTTGTGATTGTCTGGCAGAGTAAGTCTGAGTGTTAATAATTTACAATTTATGTTACCAGTATTATTACATGGAACTTGTAGAGGGTAGATGCATAATAAAAAATATTTTTCTCTTTCTTTATTGTAGCATGGAAGAGAGACCAGTCTGAAAAACTGTTCTGTTGTGGACTTCGCTGTTGTCTGCTAGAATGTTCCTTATGAATGCTTCTCCTTTGGTAGCTCTTCAGACAAAATGGGAGTCCTTTGGACCAGCAAGGAATTGTAGATATCCCGTTTGCTTCTCTGAATCTGAAGGGGACGTCACTAGAACCTCTGTAAGTGCAAAAGTTCAGATGATCATAAACAACCTGCAAAGTCAAGAGTCTCCCCTGGGTATGAACAATGAGTATGATTGTATTATGCAGAAGAAACAAAAGGGAGAAAAGGGCACTAGTAACAGAGTCACATCTAGCACCACATTGCTACGGAAGCATCCTCAATATACCGAGTGTGGTTGCCCTGCTGACTCAGACGACACTGAAGTGGAAGAGAACGTGGGGTTTGGGACTCTCTTGCTTGATTCTGATAGTGATGATTCTGTTGACCGAGGTATAGAGGAAGCCATTCAAGAATACTTGAAAGCAAAAAGCAAAAGTGACCAGTCATTGCAAAGGAATGCAGAGTGTTCTGAGAATATAAGCAGAGACAAAAGGTTTAAGAGAGAATTCTCCCAGAACAAAATGGCTAGTAACCTTCTTCCTGTGAAATTTAAAGCTGAGATGCTCTCTGAAGAGTACCTGTCTGACCACCTGGGAATTGGTAAAAGGCTACAGCCTGCTTCCCCTCAGAGCATCAGTAGTGATGACTCTTTTGAACAGAGCATACAAGCTGAAATAGTGCAGTTCTTAAATGAGAAGAAGCAGCAAGAAATTAGTAAGTGCGTAATCGGGGAGGATAAAAAAGATGCCCATGTGAGACCTGTCCTAAAATGCAACAAAGAAACAACTAACAAAACAAACTGTGGTGCTATAAAGCAGGGTTGTAATGCGCTCCTCTTGAGACACAATCCCAAGCTACAGAAAACCAGCACGCAGTCCAAGTGTTTGCAGTCTAAAATCCAAGAGGAGCCTAGTGATTTCAGCCAAGTGAACCAAGCATATCTAGAAATGGCCACTGCCAGCGAGCCCTGGTTAGTGGAGCAAAGTGAAGAAAGAGGAGCTAATTACTGGGAGACAAGGGGAGCACTTATCAACGAGAGCACGCACACATCTGACTCAAGTAGCGATGATGGCATTGAAGAAGCCATTCAGCTTTATCAGCTGGAGAAAATCAGGAAAGAGGCAGGTCATGCAACAGACTGTGTCCCTTTGCAGGGGGAACAATTTGATACAAAGGGTATGGCGGACATTTCTGCAAGCCTGACAATTAGCTCAACAAAAAGTGCCTCACCAGAAATCCATGAAAGCCCTATAAGCAACAAGAGAAAAGAAATTAATTCAAAGTCAACAGAATTGGAAAGCACCAGCAATGAATTTAACAAGCTGTTTAAACCAGTGAAAAAAGCTAGACATTTTGCAGCTCCGGAAAACAAGATTGCTGCTTGTGAGCTCACATTGCAGGCCTCTTGCAGAGCAGACACATCTGCAGAACTCATGTGTGCGGAAGCTATCCTTGATATTTCCAAAACAATCATGCCATCCAAAATGGGAAGTGACAACAAGTCACTTGCTGCAGAATCCTTCTTTTCTCCCCAGCTTCTCTCGTCCTCCCGTTGTGAAAGTGACAGCAGCCTCGTGGACAGCGATGATAGTATAGAGCAAGAAATCAGGGCTTTTTTGGCTCTGAAAGCACAGTCCGAAAGCCTTGGAACAAAGCCTCCCAGCCTGTCACACTCAATCCAGATGCCTTTGCCTTCTGATCAAAATAGCCTCACCGGTACCCTTGAGCCTTCTCTTCCCAAAACACTGAAGCTATCACTGAGTCATAAAAGGAGACTTAAAAGGGAAGGCAGAATAGCGAAACAAGGTGCATCAAAAACACCTGAACAGCTGGAGACAGGACTTTTCCGGCCAGGTAACTATTCAAAGTTTCCTGTGCTCCAAGAGGAGTGTGCCCTGAGTAGCCCCGCAGAACTCTGTGATGCTCAAAGGCTCAGTATCAAAGAGACTAGGCAGCAGCAGCTGATGTCTTCCGAATTATCCGGATCTGTTGGCAGATGTGTGGCCTTGGACTCTGTAAACCCTTTTATGGAGGTTCAGAATAGCGCAAGAAAGCTTATGAAAAATACCATCCAAACTCAAGAGAGGGATGGTTCAGATGATGAGAGCAGTTCTCTCGATAGTGATGAGGACCTTGATAGTGCTATCAAGGACCTTTTACGGTCTAAAAGAAAATTAAAGAAGAAGTCCAAGGACCAGAAATCTCAGTGCAAGAAGAGAGTCAGATTTAGTGAGACAGAAACTCAGCTGCTAGATGAATTTAGTAGCCTCCAACAAAATGAGTGGAAATGTAAAAATCCCATGCTACTGAAAAGCTGCCTCGCAAAACCTAGAAAGGCTGTGAAAGAGAATGCAATCAGAAATCCTCCAGACAACATAAATGTCAAACTTACCAATGAAAAACCAGAAACCATGAAGAACTTGGAGTTTAACTTACAGCTTAAAAAAGGATATAAACCTAAAGCAATTTCAAACCAGAATAACCTGCGGGTAGCTAAAAATAAAAAATGTACTTTCACAGCTGTGTCAGATGCTGATGACAGCAGTTCAGTGGACAGCGATGACAGCATCGAACAAGAAATTAGGAAGTTTTTGGCAGAAAAGGCTAAAGACTCTGCAAGCAGTTCAGAGATACAAAAAGATGATGCAACTCTGGACCTACTGAGAGTGACCAAACAAACTGCTAATAAAGGAAAAGCAAAGCAAGAGCCGGTTGAAAATGAGATTGACCTCATGCTGGGTCAGGGTAAAAAGACTGAGGTATCTCAGCAAACTGATGAATTGAAGGACTCTCAGAGAACGGAAGGGAAATGTGCAATGTTACATGGCAGTGGGAAATCTGCTTCCTCTGCAGAGAATGTTAATCTTCATACTACTGGTCAGTCAAAAGCTAAGCAAGGAGTGGTGGGGGTTAAAGGTGTTGCTGGTGGTGAGTTACCTGGAAACACAACAGGTAAAAAGGATGTCCCTAATACAGAGCCTGTGCAGAAAATGCTTCCACCTAAAACCAGCAAAAAAGAAGGTTGTAAAGTAGGAAAAGTAATTAATGCAAAGTCTAGATCTAAAAGAAAGAATACGTTTCACCTAAAAATTTCAAGTAAATTTATTGCAGGTCTAAAATATGCTCGGGACAGGAAGAAATCCATGCTTTTGAACAAAAGGCAGAAAGCAGAGCGTTTGCTCGCCCAGAGCAGTGCGTTCGGAACGGAGGTAGCTTCCCAGGATACAGATGTACTTAACCAGGGAAGAGGAGCCCCCTTGCCAAAAGGCGAATTTAGTGGGGAGTGTACGACAGCAATAAAAGAATCCAGTTCTTCTCAGAAACTCGCTGTGGAAGTGTCAAGTCCCCATGTAGCAGAAACCTGTGAAAGACTGGAGGCTGCTCCTTTGTATATCAAAGGGGAAGCAGAGGGTTGCAGAAATGCTGATGCTTCAGGAGACCAGTGGGATTCACACTCGAGTCTCCCCTTGCAGGAGCGGAGTGTAGCAGCAGTGAAAATAGATAAGGGTTGCAGAGGAACATCCAAAGCTGAGAACACACAGATGTGGATTGAGGAAGGAGATATCCACAAAGGCAGCTGGGCCGATTCAAATTTAGATCCCCCACGCCCTGAACACGGTATGGCAGTGGTAAAAGCAGATAAAGTTAGCAGAGACGCATCTCAGCAGAGTATACATGCGTGCAGTAAGGGAGAGAATAACGAGCAGGACAAGAGGCCAGATCCAAGTTTAGGTTGCCCACTGCAGGAGCTAAATGTGACGGCAGTAGCAGAGGATAAAACTAGTGGAGGAGCATGTACAAATAACAGTATGCAGATGTGCATTAAGAAAGAAAAAGTTATTTGCCAGGACAGTGACAGGCAGGAAGAAATTCAGGTATCCAGCTCCAATTTGGAAGGAAAACTATCTGTCCTGCAGAATAGGGAAACTGCTTGTGAAGTGGATCAAGGGCAGGAAGTTTTAGACAAAACCTGTGCAAAATTTACTGACCTACCTGCAGGGGACAGCCCAGACTCCTTCTTGGAAAGAAAGGTCTCAAATATGTAAGTACACTTTTTTTCGGTAACAGTCTTTTTAGAAAACAACTATCATTGTAATTACCTTGATAAAACTTGAGACATGAAAGGAGAGACAATGGGAGATGCTGATATCTGTATGTCATATACACACTAATGTGAAAAATGCTTCTATTTAACAGGGATGTCATGGATGAACATACATAATTTTTGTAGAATTTTGTAAATTATTTAAAGCACTCTAACGAAATATTTTTTTATAATGATTTTTAGGGCTTGCATTACTACAGGATGCTGTAGTTACTGTAGATAAGATGATGCTGGCTAATCACGCTTTAAATTATGAGGCCTCTAATCGTATATCAAAAGGAAACCTGTTTGCAGACAGAGTATATTTGGCGATCTGTTGAGAGATCCTAGGAAAACACAGCATTTGATAGCGATGCTATGCTTTTGAAGCAGATTATCTGACATCTGTTCATATTCGAGCTGCCTTAGGACAATCTTATGTAGTGGTTTTATGCTGGGGTCTCGGTTCTCCCACCCCGAGGACTGTTGGGCGAGTTCACTAAGCAGAACTCCAGCGAAGTCAGCGCAGCTGTAGGTGTGGAGATCCATCCTTGAAGATAGAAGTGCAAATTCAGGTAAATAAAGTGGATCAGTCTGTCTGCACGTCCTGTGTAAAGCGATCTCGGCAGCTGCTGAAAGTACCTTTTGAGGACTGGAAACCTCCCGCTCGCAGATGATGCAAAGCACAATTGCCGTTCGAGACAAGTGAAGGAGCGTGTCTGTTCAGACAACATGATTTCTGTGGATTTTGCTAGATTTACATACTGTTGGGCCTGCAAGGCTGAAACAATTCCTCGTTATTCTCAAGTCTAATTTTGATGCCCTGCAGTTACCCAGACATGGCTTTTGGTTTCCTGAATGAACTTCCTTGAATTGAGTGCCCTTACTTTCCCTTTTCAAAAGTGGTTTCTAAAATGTTACATTTCTGTGAACTTTTATTTTCATTTACAATTTTTGTGCAATAGAACAAAGCTAGATTTGCTGTAGGAAGTTCCTAATGTAAACGCCAAGGATATTTTCAGCACTGTTCTTTCATACTGGTAGTGCTTTCTCTGCCTCCGTTTCCAGCAGCCAGAATAAAGCAATTTTTCACTACTATCTTTTTATTTGTACTAACTTTAAATGGGATTGAAGTGGCGCGTTCATATCACAAAAAAGTGCCCCCACACTGGTTTCACTGAAAAATATAAAAGGTGTGAATTTAAGCCATTGGCTGATTCTTTCCTTTTCATTTGTGTGTAGTGAAGTCCTTTGAGTAGTTTGTTCTTACATCTTGTCCTTGTGAATTGATCCGATATTCTCTTTATCTAGTCTCCTACAGAACTTCTCTCAGCCAAACTACCACTCAGTATCACTTTGTTTCTCAGTCACTTCAGTAGTCTTCCTGGAGGCTGGCCTTAACGTCGCAAAATGGAGCAAAAGCAGTCAGGAACGGATCCAGTATCTCATAGTATCCCCTGGTGCGATTGCATTTGCAGAATATTGGCAAACTACGGTGTAGCATAGAGTAGAACAAGTAACTGTGGCATGTGGAGAAATAAACAACATCCTTTGTGTGTTTATACTGTTGTGCAGTTACATTTTAAACATGTTTATAGTGGTCACTTGACATTTCTTACTGTCCAGCCACCTTTTTATAGTCCTTGGGTTGGCTGGTTTGTTTAAGAGATCCGTATGCTAGATCATCTCATTTTTGTGGTAGGATACCTTGGAAAAGTGGTTTTTACTTAGCTCACGTGCCTGCAGTCTGTCTACACAGGCATATATTTTTGTGTGCCTTGATTCAGTTGCAGGATTTGGGAAGTTTGTTTGGAATAGGTAAATAAGCTGGTATTTTAAAATAGAAGTTTTCAGAGTACCTTGCTTCAAAAGGATTAAACTGTATACTTAATTTTAATAGAGATGATGGAAGCACTATGTACTGTTTGTATAAAATAAGCTGAATGTTTCTCCTCAAAGTTTTCAGTAAATCAACATTAAGACTTAAAAGGTGTCTTGTGCCCCTCTCGATGTGTCTGTGTTCTGAATACTACTCGTTAACTGATTCACTTTCAGTTAAGATGCAATTCCGATTACCTTGTGCTTTAAATAAAACCTAATTTCAAACAGCACTTTTTTAAATTGATAAACTTGATTTGTATATAGGAAATGGTGTACATTGATAAGTTTATAATGTTTAATAAATGGGGTTCTGACCATGGACCGTGAAACCAGAGTGTTCTTATGATTTGTGTCGTCGTCTTTAGTGAGTAGTATTTTTGTGTTACCTTTTTTCTCCCCTGACTGTAGTTGGAAGATGTAATTAGCTTGTGCCAGTAACGTTTGTAAGTAAAGGATGTCCCCCTTGAAGATGATCACAGCATCTGTGTTAGCCGAACCTGGGAACAGGATCTCATTTCATCTGCTGCTCTTGCTTCTTGCCTCCTATTGTTTTCAGCCACCCACTGTCTGAGACCGTAATTCCCTGTGTGACAGTAGCATGTGATTTCCTTGTGACTGTGAAACAGTGTCCAGATCTTTAAAGATGTGTCTGAAATATTGTTCTTAATAACAAGAAATGAAGAAGGAGAATCTACAAAGTGCATAGGCAAAAAAAGTTGCGGGTATTCTGGGAGGTGAGAAGGGTTTTTGCAGTTTTAGCAAAACCCTAACAGCAGTTTTCTTTCCTGGCATCTGTGGTCAAGAAGTGGCGTCTTTCCTTGTGCGTGCCCTCTCTGTTAGTAGCACGAGGGTTAGCAAAAGCGTTTCCTTGGTTTTGAGGCAGAGTTCAGCAGGTGACATCTGTGATTCAGTCGCAAAGCACACAGTGTCTCTCTAAATGGCATCCTCTGTAGCACAGCTTCTGCAGCATCCAGGATTAGCCCGTGGTCCTTTCTGCCCCACTATTGAAGACTGGTGGTAGTGAGTCTAGGAGCTCTTGGTGGTGCGGAGATGGGATGAACACTCTTTCTTGCTCACAGGTAACGTTGTGACACCCAACACTAGGTTCTCCTAGAAGGCATGGAGACTGAGCTAGTCTTTCAGGGTGGGAGGGAGGGAAGGAAGACTGCTGTTCAAACCATCCTGTCACCCTTAGTGTTTCTGTACCAATATGCTATGGGTATTCCCTTCTACCTCCAAGTCCTCCCAGTTGTCTTTGGTCTCGGCAAGTAATTTTTCCAGAATTGCTGACTTGCCAAGGAGGAGCAAACACCCACAGGGGATGTGGGTCAATGAACATCTCTGGAACTGGTGCCGCAGCCATAAGAAGAGTGCCATGGCTCCGCTGGCAGTATCATCATTCTGGGTACAGTTCTCATCACTCATTCAAAAAAGAGAAGTCTGGTGTCTTGGAGCAATAAGAAATCACTCTTACACATTACAGATTAAAGATTGAACAGCTGAGGAGTAGAAAGATTATATTGAGTGAGAATAAATTAATGAGCAAGAGTCCCATGCATGTGGTACCAAGTTTGGGACCGCAGTACAAATCTCTTGAGGTTGAATCTTGATAGACACAGTACCAAAAGCATTTTTTTCTTCCTGTTGATACTGACCATAACAGGCAGCCAAATGTACAGTAGGCACAGACTGTACGTCCCTCCTGGCCCTTTTCAGCACTCCAGCGATAGCTCTGGTGAGTGCAAAGAACAAGCTTCTTTTTCCATTATTTCAACCCTCCCAAGGCATTAATTTGATCCTTTATCTATTGCAGTAGATAGGTGCATGGAACCATGAACTCGGGTCTACTCAAGCATGTAAAGAAGTTACTTTTTTTTTCATAAGTGCTGGGTTATATTTTTAAAAAATGCACAATGATTTTTTTTTTCAATCAGAGCACAAAACTTGCTAATTTGGATGTTAAGTTATTAAACTACTCAGTGTATTTTATTATGGCTACTGGTAAGCTACAGCATCCTGACTGCAATACCAGAGTTCTGAGATAAATCTGTGCTTGCTCCGGACTTTGAAAAGAGGTATATTGTTTTATTTTTATCACAGTGACTATTTTTCTGTGCTTCCGGAAGGGCAATCTTCAAAGATCCTCAGTGGACCACAAGGACTACCTTAATTTTTTATACACAGTTCTTTGCTGCTATTTTAGGAACGTGTGTTTTGACGTGTAGCTGCTTTTTGTACAAGGAAGGAACACACCATCACTGCTGCCATTTCTTTTATTAATGTATATGCTGTTAATTTTTCAAACCTTTAAGAACTGCAGTTTGTCTTGGTTTGATAGTGCAGCCTTACATAATTTCATCTGCAAATGTGAAAACCTTGCTTTCAAAATACAGAGTAGAAAGAGACTTTCGCGTAGCTTCTCTGCAGTAAAATGTGTCATCTTTAGGATGGTATTTCGAATTTGTACAGGTATTTCTTAAAAATTTTTTTAAAAAACTGTATTGGGTCTCCAACACCTGAACAAACAGGTCAGTATTTCTTAATCCCACTAAAATAGGGAAATGTAGGAAAGTAAACATGAGGAAAATACGTCTTTGACCTAAGTAAGGTGAACAACCTGACATGAGGACACAGGACGTTTCAGAGAAATAGAGTATGCAGAAGAGATGAGGAGGAGCTGCAAACCCCTGTGGTCTTGAGCAAATCAATGTGTAGAGGCATGTCTCTTGGGGCTGGCTGTAGCTGAAGCTTGCGTGTTGCTCCCTTCTCCGTGGACCTCAGTGGAAGTGAATTGGATAACCTCACCCCAACGTATCTCAGGATACAGACAATATGAGGGTGATGTAAGGTATACTGCGTGCAAAACTGTTCAAAGGAACTGGTTTCAGTTCAAGAATAAAACAAAAAGGGGAGAAATTAAGGCAAGGAAGAAAAGAGGTGGGTGGTTTTAGATGAAGTATGAAAACAGGTGGAAAATGTGTGACAAAAGCCACTAAATTTACGTTTTTAAGAGGCAGTCTTATCCCTAAATTATTCCACCTGCAGAAAAATCTGTGGATAAAAATACACGTAAAATTGTCACAACTGTTTGTATTAATTCAGCGCTTTATGTTCTTTTTCATTTCAGGAAAAGAAAGGGAAGTTATGAGAAGCTCAAGGTATTTTCTAGAGTCTAATAGAAGAATAGCAGTGAATGATAGAGGGTTGCTTATTTATTGTCATACGTTAAATATTTTAAAAGTTAATTTTTCACGTCCATTTCTGCTCAGTATATTTACTTGTTCCAACGTATTGGTGTGTTTTCAGCAAAGGTGAATTTAGCCATCTGTTCTTCTGCTTGAGATAACCAAACGCGTTGGAGTGAACACTGGAATTGTGTGGTAGGCGTGATTGAAATCTTGCTGGTAGGTCCAGGAACATGTAGCCACACTGGGGTTTGAATGGTTAAAAAAAGCACAGGCACAGCCCTGACACATTGTTCAGTTGTGGACTTCAGATTTTTGCTTTGTGATATTAACTACGCAGAATACCTCTGCCTTGCAAGTATGTTTAAGTATATCGTCGTCATGCTTCCTGTGCAGTTTATAAGACTATATAAAAATGACACAAATAGGGAATATTTCTAACACGTGAAGAATATCATTTGCAGTGGTACTTGGACATACTATTACACTCATATTTTCTTTTTTTAGCAAACAGCCAGAATAGTATTATGCTCATTTTTAATATATACTATCAGTATGTTCTACCTGTAAGGTAGGGCCCTTTCTCATCCATAAACAGGCAGACTAGTTTCTTCAAGAGTAGTTTTTAAGCCAAACGTGCTAAGGTGTTCCTTTTAGTGCAGTTACTGTCTAAATGATGCAGTTTCACTGGCTGTGTAACTACAGTTGTTACAATAAAAGCTAAGAAAACCTTTTCTTTTTGATCAGTTGTCTTTATTTGAATAGTTTCTTAAAACATTGTAGTTTTGAGAGGTAAGAAAGATGAACATGCTTTCTACAAGAAATCCAAAGGCTTAATGAATACCTCTGGAAAACAGTCAGTTTGGTTATTCATTAAATAGTACAGAAACAGTTTAAAAGTCTTAATTTTTAATGCTATCTGGTACATGAGCCAAGAGTTTAAAGGATCATTAGTGACAGAGAAAAGGTTATGGGAATATATATGTATGTAATGTGTATTGTTCTAGTATTTATAACTATATGCTGCCTACAAATTAAGTGAAATGGTTCATATGAGCTATTTAACTGACATTTAATCACATTAAATCTTTATAAATTAAGATATTATTCCTAATAACATTCATTCTGTAAATTAGTGTTTTTAATCTCGTAACCAAAGTGGCTGTATGTGTTTCTCCCAACAAATGACTGAACTCAGTTTTGATAACACAGATTTAAACTGCTTTTCCCCCAAAGCTAAATTTTTGGCCTTAACTAAGTAAGAGTCCTGTTAAAAAAAAAAAAAAATACATACAACGGTTTGGGTTGGGGGGGTTATTTTTAGAAATGTACTGCTACCTTTAACCTGCTAATTTTGTAGCTATTCATCACATTGTATAGCAAGCCTCACATTACCAAGCTGAAAGATTTTTTTTTTCCCCTGTGTTCAGGAGAAGAATTCTCATTAAATCCTGACTTACGTGGTTAATAGTGTGAAGCACGTGTGTTAATCTGCTGCTTAGCATGCCATCTGAATTATTTTCCTGAATATTTCCTGAAAATTACGGAGTTTTACTCTCCTCAGTGGTAACAACTGTGAGATCCCGAGTCTGCGTTCAGGAGAGGTAACCTGAAGCCAAGTGCTCTAACAGGAGCGCGTGGTCCCAGCCTGACGGCACAGGGCGCGACTGTAATAGGAACCTGCCTTATCCGTGATGAATTAGCCTGTAACCTCGTTTAGCAGCTACAGTGGAACGGTGTAGTGCCTCCTGTCACGCTTTCAGATGAGGCTTAGCAACAAATTTAGGATAAGGTCAGTGCTGTTGTTTGCTTGCTTGTGGGTTTTGGGGGGTTTTGTTATTTTATCTAGGCAGCCAGCAGTAAACTGAACCAGCTTCATGTTGTCGCCGTTACTGCTGCAGATCTAACAGTGCGACGGACCGCTTGGGTTGTAGCTGGGATGGAAGTCGAGGTGGTCATAGGCGGTGATGAAGTTGTCTGGGCCGGTGACACGGCTCTTCTCCAGGGAGGTGTTGAGCCCGTTATCTCTGTACATGCCACACTGTGCCAGAGTATTCGAAAACGCATGCGAGGTGACGTGGAAGGAGGTCTGCGAGAGCGAGAAAAGGAAGGGGAGGAAGGAGATGTCTCAAACGCCACCATCGATAGCACCTGCGACACGCAGAAGCTTGGGTGCAACGATCAGGGCGCTCGATCTTCACGCGCTCCAGGGAGTTCACTGCCAGGGGATGTTGCGGAGGTCAGAACTTTGAGCCGCTCTCTCCGAAACCCCCGCCCGAAGCCCGGGGGGTGCCTCCCTCACCCCGCGCCCCTACCTACCGGCACCTCGTGCACCGTGGGGGCTTTGCTGCCGTAGGCCTGGTTGGTGGTCCGGTACCGGGGGTGAGGCTCCGGCTTCCTGCGGGGGGAGAGCACAGGTGGGAGAGGGGGTGCCGGGGGGCTCCGCGGGGCGGGGGGCGCGCTCGGCCGCAGCCCGGGG
>WAAD01000428.1:186265-204037 GCA_013389945.1 Fregata magnificens | reverse complement strand
CGGCCCGGCCCCGCGGTGAGTGCTGCCGCCCACCGGCCCCTTCCCCGGGGAAAGGCGGGGGGGGGGTCCCCCGGGCCGGGCCGCTGCACCCCTGGCACTGTCGGCACCTGGGCGATGTCCGTGCTGCTACCGCCGGGCCCTTGTGGCGCTCAAGTGGCCGTGGGAGCATCAGGGCCCTTCCTCCCGTCCCGGCTCATCCCCTGCAAACACGGCGAGAGGCAGTCGTGATGGGTTTTTTCCTTTCTTTCAGCCGAGGATGACAAGCTGCTGTCCGAGCCTCTCCGCCACCCCGACTTCTTCAACGTGAAGGAGCTCTTCACCCTGAAAGATCTCTTTGATGCCCGGGTGCACTTGGGACACAAAAAGGGATGTCGGCATAGGTGAGTGACCCCATTTCGTGATCCAGCACTTGTTGATGTCAGGAGTGTTTCCCTAGACCACATCAGCCTTTGGGGACTGCACCGGATCAGTCTGGGGCTGGAACTGCCCGCACAGACCCACATTTCTGCCTGGGCACGGTTACAGCCCTGCAAAAGTACAGGGACCCCACTCAGCGTGGGCGCTGAGCGGGGCGTCAGACCTGCAGCCACCTGAGCCCGGCTGGGACAGGCGCCGTGCCCAAGGGCTCTCTGCAGAGAGCACCTCTGGTACCATCTGGGAGTTGGGGTATGAGAAGGTGTCTGTGGGGCCACGCCGCGTTCAGAAACGCTGCTCGATGCCTGTAGCGCCCTGTCCCCGCGTCCCCTTGTGTCGCCCTCCCTCTGTCCCTGCAGGTTCATGGAGCCCTACATCTTTGGCTGCCGCCTGGATCAGGACATCATCGATTTGGATCAGACGATGCAGCACCTCCAGCTGGCCCTCAACTTCACCGCTCACATCGCCTACCGCAAGGGCATCATCCTCTTCATCAGCCGCAAGCGCCAGTTCTGCCACCTGGTCGAGAGAACAGCGCGGGAGTGCGGGGAGTACGCTCACACCCGCTACTGGCAGGGCGGCCTGCTCACCAATGGCCGCATCCAGTTCGGGTCCGGCGTCCGCCTGCCCGACCTCCTCATCTTCCTCAGCAGCCTCAACAATGTCTTTGAGCCCCATGTGGCCATCCGGGATGCTGCCAAGATGAACATCCCCACGGTGGGGGTGGTGGACACGAACTGCAACCCCTGCTTGATCACCTACCCCATCCCCGGGAACGACGACAGCCCCACCGCCATGGAGCTCTACTGCAAGCTCTTCAGGATGACCATCATCCGCGCCAAGGACAAGAGGCGGCAGAATGAGGTCTTCGACGAGCTGCGGAGCAAAGCGGAGCGCAGTTAGAGCCCTAGGGACAGGCTGGGTCGAGCCCAGCACCTTGGTGATGGGCGTCCTGCTCCGCTCCCGCGGGCGCTGCAGGACTGACCCAGCACCCAGAGAGCCAGCTTTCGGCAGAGCTGGGCTGGTCGTGGAAGGGAGCCCCCAGCTCTGCCCGCTGCACAGAGATCCCGCGGCGGTCACAGCTGCGGTGGGTCTCTAGCTGTAAATAAAACTGTCCGGAGCGATTCAAGGGGAGACGGAGCCCGGCCAGACCCAGCTCTCGTCCTTGTGTTTGTCCCTGTTGCAAGGAGGCGCCTCTGTCCTGTGGCCTTCCTATTCCTGAGCTTGTGATCTCACCTGAAACCACTTGTATCTCGCGCCTCTTCCTGACATGACCAATAAAGGGCCCTGTGATCCTTTTTCTTTCATTCCTTGTGAAATGGGAAGGTACGGGGAAGCCTCTGGCAAACGTTTATGGTCACGGGATGGGGGGGCGAAGGGTGTTCCCAGCCTGGGGACCCGCAGGGCATTGCAGGCTGGGAGCGGAAGGGGTGTGAGTCTGGCCGGTGCATGGTGGGGTTGGAGGGTCCCCGCTTTGTCCCGGGGTCCAACCTCTGCCACCGCCGCGGGGAGTGGGGGGCTCCAGGGAGCAGCCGAGAAAAGGGAAATCCAGTTCCTAACACGCCTTGTGTCTCTATGGGAGGGCACTGGGCAGTCCTGCAGTGTTGGGGGTCAGGCCCAGCGTGGGCAGGAGGTCTGGGCCGGGGGTCTCCGCCCCTGGCCCCTGGCCCCTGGCCCCTGGCCCCTGGCACCTCCCTGCTCTGCGTCCTCCCGCCCAGCAGGGGGAGCCCGCGGGAGCGAACGGCCTGCGCAGATTGTCCCCGCGGCGCTTCCGGCCGCCCGCCCTATATAAGCGGAAGGCGGGCGCGGTCCCGTCTTTTCGGCCGGGCGCTCGGCGGGGTGAGGNNCCCTGGGGCGGGCGCCGTGCCGCTCTGAGCACCGGCCGCTCTCCCCAGGTGCCCCTTCCCGCGCCATGTTGCGGCGAAGCTTCTCCAGGGCGGGCCCTGGCGGCGGCCGCCTCGGCTTCTGCTCTTCTCCCCCGTCGCTGAACGAGGGAAGGCTGCGGCGTGAGGACGCGGCTGCGGACCGGCAGACCCCCCTGTGCGGGGGGAGGAGAAGGGTGTGAGTGGAGGTATGGGTGGTTCCTGTGTCCAGCTGGGCGGGCTGCCTGCCTGCGAGGTGCTGGTCTTACTGATCTGGGTGACCCCCAGGGGAATCGGGCTCTTGGTCCCCAGCCTTGGCTGCTCCCTCTCCCCAGGTTTCTTGGCTTCAGATGGACAAAATGTGCCCTGCTCAGTCGCATGGCTGGACGCAGCCAGGAAGAGACCCGCAGGTCCCCTGGGCCCCATCCCGTGCTCTGTTTGCTCCAGGCACTGCTGTGTTCAGTGTAGATATTATAAGCTGATGTATAGGAAGGTACTAGGATTAACGTAAATACGGCTGCGCTTCCATTGAAGGAGAGAAGATTGAGGGCTGCCACCTTTCAGGTTTTGAGGGAAAAGTTTTTAAATATTTGAGTATGTATATATATTTTAATATTATATTTTTATATAATATGTATAGAATATATATTTATATATAAATATATGATATATAAAAATTAAATATTTGAGTGAATCTATTCAGCAAATGATTTTTTTTACTATGTTTTAATCTTCTGGTTTGCTGTTAAGTGGTGCAGTTCACAAAAAAGGTTGTTATGCAGTCAGCTAAACACTTGTTTGTTATTAACTACATTCTTCTCCCTTTCTTTATATTTGTCTTTCTTCAGCCTGGCAGGAGACAAAGGGTGAAGTGAAAAAGATTGCACGTCTTGAAAAATCAAGGGTAAGTGGTGCTTAACACAAAGGCTGTCCACGTAAGCTTCAGCTGTCTTGCTAACTCTCTAAGTGGTGTGTTACGTTTAGTATCTACGCGTGCACCAAATACCTTTGTAATACTACTTTCTGAGTAGGTGATGTAATCTTGTTATTACAAATACCTGTAACTATCACCTTTTTCAGTCTTTGTGGGGTTTTTTTCAACCTGCCACAGGCGTTGCAAAGGTGGCTGCTGTGGCATCTTTGTGTCATTAGGTGGCAGAGAGAGACAGGCTATGTTCTACGCTCGTGTGTTCTGAAACCTGTGAGCACTCAGAGTGATTGATAGCCTGACATTATTTATAAATGGGCTGGTTAGTAGGAGACTCTTGAGAAACTAAGCCTTTCCTATTTTTTTTTAATTGCCTTAAATGTGAGATCTGTAGGTAACAGAATAGAAAGGTGTTCTGTTTGACCTGTAGTGGATGTGCAGCAGAAAGGCTGTGCGTGGCTTTCTGATGATTTAGCCTTGAAAACCGTAGGATCCTCTTGGTATGTAGACTTGTATTACAGGAGAATGAGTTGAAATGATCTGTCTAAAGCCACGTGGCAAGTTGGTGACATCATTGGGAGCGCATCCTGGGAGTCGTATGCTGGCAGGCCCGACCCTATTCCTATCTGAAAGTAAAAATATGCCTGCACTATGCATTTATTTCTTTAGCTTCCCTCTCTTACTGGGCCTTTCAAATTTCTGTCATCAGTGAAACAGTAACCATATAATCAGGCTTTGAAGCATGTCTAAGTGTGTAAAATAAATGCTGTATATATTTTCTCTTTTTCAGAGAAAGCCATGTGACGTGGCAGAGTGAGGAGGTCTTCTCAGAGACCTGAGGTGAGCAGTAGTGGATGCAAGTTCCCCTGTTGAATAGCTCCATGCCCCAGCTCGTGTTGCAGATGTGGCTGTAGTGCCATGTTTGTGTCATTAGGTGGCAGAGAGGAAAAGGCTATGTCTTTGCTAGTGCTCTGAGACCTGTGAGCACTCAGGAATGATAAGCAACCTGACAATTACTTCTTGCTTTCCCGTTTTTTTCCTTAAATGTTAATCTTAAATTGTGAAGGATGGACAGCTGTGGAGGGACAGGGTACAAAAGCTAGGCCTGTCCTGCAGTGTGGCAGACAGTTATTATCTTAATGTATACCTTGTTTATATGACGGGTAAGAGATACAACTGATCTTTCTGCCATCACGTTCTGTGTTCTGGAAGTGAAACTTCTATGTTTTATTAACGTGCTATGTTAAAAGCTAGTTCGGGTTTCTTGTATATCATATCTTTTATTGTTGTGGAGGAATGGCAAACTCCAGTATTCTTTATTCTAATAGTCCTGAGTCCTTGGAGGTTTGCTCTCCTGACTTGTTAATATCATTAGGGGCAGAGATGAAGGGGCTTCCTGTGCCTGAAACTTGTAACTGCTCAGAGATTAGTAGCTTGACATTGTTTCCACGTATACCTCTTTCTCCAGGGAATCAGTGGAAGACAGAGCAAAATTCCTTTGAAAAGCAGTTAAAATGGTGCTAATTTTAACTGCAGCAGGGGAAGGTCCTTCCTTTTTTTTTATTTTTTTTGCAAGGACAAATGGAAGTGACAGCTCTATTCTTGAATTCTATTTTTGCTTTCAACAGTCCTTTGTGGCCTGCAAGACATCCTTGCTTGCTGTCTGTTCTGTCTGTGAAAGGGCACCTATTGAGTTTTGCAGGGTTTAGCGTTATGTAGATACCAAGAATTGCACCTGAGAGTGGAGGAGATGGGGGAAACAAGCACTTAAGTTTGTTCTTTCCAAAGTATTGGCAGGATCTGGAAACAGTTGGGTGTGGATTTAGCATATGGAGAAAATTGCACCCTGCTCCCAGCATTAATAAAACACTCAGCCAACAACATCTTGACTTCCAAGGGTGCTGAGTAAGTTTGACCAGAAGGTGCAGCCAGCTGTCTTCTGAAATGCAGCTTTGTTATCATCATGCTTGCTTTTGGGGGGGGAGGAACAAAACAAACAAACAAAAAAACCCCAACCCAACACTCTTTGCCCCCAAAAACTTAGACTGAAGATGTTTTTCCTTCTTGCAGTTACTTTTGAGAACAGGACTGAGTTCTAAAACTTGCTTCAAATGTTGAAGGTAGGTGTTATGTCATTTCTTGGAAACATATGTACTAAACCTCAGCATGTTACCAAAACAGTCAGTGTCGGGGTAGAAGTCCTTTGGTTGGTACATCTTGTCCTTCTGACTTTTTGTGGGATGTGGACAAATAAAAAAAAAATTTAAAAATGCTACTAGTGCATACTTGCAGAAAGAACTTAAAATTCAGTATTTTTTTCTCTTTTTTTTTTCTGATGGAAGTCTACTTTATGTGGAGCACTTTCAGGTTCCTCTGTTCTGTTAGTGCAGTGATTTTGGTAAGCAGTCTTCTGAATAATCTTTTTATTTCATTTCCTCATACTGCCTTTCTTGGCTCCCAAAGTGCATCCTTTTAAGGGCAGCTGTCAGTCAGAACAAGACACTTTTGTTGAGAGCTTACAATTTACATATATTAGAGTGCCTGAGATTATCAAAACAAGCTCTTGCACTACTGCAGTCTGGCACAAGACAATACTGAAAAAAAAAGTTTGTGTCACATGTGCAAGATAATGAGATTGTGTCTTAGGCATAACGAAGAAAGAAAGAAAAAGATTGATTTCAGTAATCCAAGCAAAAAATTAATGCTAAAACCTGAAGTCTTTTTAAAGTCCTTCTAAACTAACTTTCAGTAAGTGCAGTAGTGGAATGCTTTGCCCTGTTTCTGAAGACAAGATCTGGCTTCCTTGTGCATCATGTTCTACGTGGTAACACAGCAGACAAAAAGCAAACATACAATTGAGCACAATGTGACTTTTTAGTTGGTTTCTGCTGTGTTTATGTGCTAGCGTGGTGGCAAGGGAACTTGACCTCCAAGGCAGAGAGCTGCTAGGGAACAGAGGTATCAACGTATCCTAATAGGTCTGTGTGTCACTGTCCTTTGTTTGGGTGATGTGGTGCACACAAGCCTCTGCTGTCCCAGTGTTAAACAAGTGGTGAGAGAAGCTCTGGCTACACATAGATAGTATTGTGAAACTCTGAGAAGCTTTGCAGTGACTTACTAGCTTGACAAAATCTGGCAGTGCTAAATGGTGGAAAATGTCCTCATTAAATGGGCATTATTAGGGCCAAAGGTGCCATTAACCAAGCGGGTAACTGCTGACTGCAAAATGAGCCATTTAATTGGGAAAAGTCACTGCCTACCAGCAGTGGCTTTGGAAAAGAATGCTAATAAGGTTGTTGGGGATATGGTTATGCAAAGAGGCATGCCTTAAGATGTGACTCTTCTCTTTGAATTTCCTGACTTTTTAACCCTGAAATACATATTTTGAGTTTTTTCATCAGACTTTACTCACATCAAGGGTCCTGTAGGGGTAGTGAGTGCCTAATGAGTCTCTCTCTAGAACTTTACTGTGTGAGGCATAGGATAGCTATTAAAATTTTCCTAATAGCATTTGCTACTAACCACCTTCCCAAGACAGTGCAATCCCAGGCTATGAATATTGCTTTACTGAAAGAATTGCCTGGCTTTCAGCTGTGGAAAAGATTAATATTTTGTATTAAAGTGGTTTTGAGAGAAATTAAAAATCTCTCTGCACATTAACTTAGCCCTTCACCATTTAGAACTGGTTTGTGTCATGGCTTTGAATGCTGGAATAAGCCCAGCTTTTCCTTCTTCGTGCTATTAATAGCTTGCCTCTGCATTGAGGCTGGCAAACTCACCTTTGATTTTTTTTTTTTTTTTTGGGGGGGGAGCCTAAGAGTGAAAGAGTAACTGAGAGCAGGCTCCAGCTATCGTGCTGTTAAATTATCCCTTTCCCAGACTCACCAGAGTGTGCTGTGCCTAGCTGGGGGATTTTTTTTTTTCCAAAACCTTTCTGATCTAGTGGCAAAGAACCTCTCCTAAAATTAGTCTTAATTTATTAGTGCCATCTGTCTTCTGTCACTGCTTTAGGTCCTGATCCACACAAATTTGCAGGCACTTGGCTTCCACTGACTGCAGTGAATACAACCAGGGCAAGTTAAGGTGTTCCTGTGGTTCTGGACTGAAGTAAATTGCTTTCTGAAGTTTCCCTGTGAATCATGATAACTGAGCTCAACTAATGACTTCCCTAATATTTGGTTTCATTTTATGAAGCTTTTTTATTTCCTCTGGGATGTGAAAAATCTTTGGACAGTCCCAAGGCAAACCTGATGTAATCTATCAATTAGCTGAAAATGTTGCCTCTGAAATTAAAAGCAATTCTCTGTCCTGACTAGCTGCAGTGCGTGAGCTCAGATCTGTGCCATAGTGAACAGCAGGAGTCTGGATGGTATGGATTAATTAGCTGCTTAGTATTAACATTTATTGCTAACTCGTGCTGGCTGTATTTGAAGTTGTCTAACATCTTGGGTGCTTTTTTTATTTGCAGATCATGCCTCGAGTTTTAGAATTTCTAGCAAACCTGGCTACAGCAAAAGAAATTGTTAGCAGTGTCTGCATTTGAAGATTCCTAAAAGTTCATCTTTCCTCATACGTGGGTTCAAGCACACTGCAGCCAGTGAAAGGGCATGCGATGCTGCTTGTGGTGCTGAATGTTTGCTGCAACCTGTGTACACAAATGTTAGTTTAAAAAAAAATTATAGTTCTGCTTCAAGTGTCCTTCCTGCTTTGGCTGCACTCCTGTTGAATAGCCATAAGAGTTGTGATCTTGCCCTTCTCCCAGTCGTCTTGCCTTGTATGCTACTTTCACAGCCATATTCTAAAGTACTGCTGTTTCAATCTGGTTAAGAAGGATTTAAAAAAAAAAAAAACCAAACCAAAACTAAATAAAGATGCCACCTACAATAAGTTGGAAATTATTATGCTTGTGTATTTACAGCACCCCAAGTAATATTAATTTTTAACCATTCTAGGATTTAAGACTTTTATTTGTGGATATGAGAACTGGGATGGTTTTTTACTTTAAACAATGAAAGGTAGAAGTCTTGCTGCTTACCTCCATCCCCTTGTAGCACAAATCTACTGTGCTGCTAAAGCAGCAGCATCCGGTGAGGTCAGATTAGCCGTCTTGCGGTGTTCTGGCTCTTCCTCTTTTTCCAGCTAATGTGGGAAATGTGGAGAAGGCATTATGAGCATAAAATAGCTTTGCCTTCAGTCATTTTTTTCTCATAGTGTAGCTCATAAACCATAAGCTTGTGTCTGAAAACACTTGTGCTTTTTCTTGGTGATGAACAAAACCTCGTGCTCTTGGGCTGTGTGAGTCGTAAGTGATTACTGCAGTGTCCACTGCTCTTACTGGGGTGTGCAGATTAGTAATGTGGTAATGTGACAGTTGTTGTCAGAAGTGTCTTTATTTGAATAAAGCTGTCTTGACTAGTTCTTTAAAGTACAGGGGCTGTCTTTCTCCTTGAACTTCATCGTTCATCATAAATGCTTAAGAGATTCTGATATTTAAGATTATGGGAATAAGCAAGGAACATGGTGCTTTTCCTCCACTTTTCTAGGTGCTTACCTGCTGCTTTATCTAATACTGCTTTTGGGGAAGGGAGCTGTGGGGATTAAGTGTAGTGGGAACGCTGCTTATCTGGACAAAATTTACTAGTGGATTTCAAACGCAGGGGAGGGTGAAAAATGGCTTTCCTAAAAATCTTGAGGAGAGGATTTGGCATGGTTGTTAGGTTCCTTTTTCTAATAGAAGAAAATTAATTAGTCAGTGGAGCTGGTTGCCATGGGAATGCAGGACAATAGACAAGGAGCCGAGGTGGCTGCATGGAGCCTCCTTACCGAATTCCAGTCCTTGCCTTTGCCCTCCACCAGACACCCCCCTGCAGGTGAACCTGCACCTGCCTGCACCAGTGCAGTGCCTGGAGGTGGGGCCTTGACCATCTTTGCAGTGTTCATGCTGAATTAAGGGGGACTCTAAGGGGCTGAGGAACTTGCTGGTCTTCAAACATGGAAACCTTACAAGTGCTCAACCTTCCCACAGGTGAATTATGTTGGGAAGCCGACTCCACTGTGGGAAACAAGCTACGCTGGCTCCGTGCTAGATTTAGAGCACTGTTGACAATGAAACATTTCCTCCATAAATAATAGTGAGAGGTAATGATGATCCTATAGAACTAATAGAAGGAAATACTGATATCTCTCTTCCAAAGGGCTCATAAATTTGCAGCCATGACACTACCGATTGCCTTCACAGGCTATGTATGCTGTCAGACATACGTTTTTCTTGGTGATTATACTTTAGATATACGCTCCACTTCACTAAGCAATTGTTGGCAAGAGCACCAGCATACGGTCCATCAGCAGGAATAGGATTGTGCCAGGAACGGAGCAAGCTCGGGGTGGTTTACATAAACTCTTCCTCTCTACCCGTAGTTTTAAAGGTTGCTATAATTGAGCATTTAAAGGAAACAGACTGTAGTTAGAGACCTGGTGGTATTTACACAGCCAAACAAATGTCTTGAAACCTGCTGAAAGCTGCCTGGAAATGCATTTTAACAACGCCAGAAGCACTGGATTATGCTGGTATTGATCTTTAACCTCTGCAGTGCAAGCCCAGCTTAGTTTTAGGATAATTAAACCGAGAGGTTAGCTTATCCCTGCACTGAGTATTGTGGGAAGTAACACACAGAGCACATAACGTTAACTGGTCAGGATTGTTCATGTTGTAGCCCTTTCCCTTTAAGCTATTCTTGACCTTAGATGCTTCCAAAGCCGACACGTGAGAGGGAAGGGCCTGTGCTGCCAATTTCAGACTGCAGGCAGGAACAGCGGGGTGAGAGCCTCACACAAGCCATTGCATCGCTGTCTGGGGTCAGGCACTTAAAAAAGGAATGAAAGAATTGCCAGGATTCTCTGCTCTGGAAAAGACAGCTTATCTGCTTCCTAAGTTACAGCTGGATCTGATGGTGGATGACTCAGACACTTAGGGAGAGACTTTTGAATAGGGAAATCTACCTTTTTCTCCTTTTTAGATCACAAGCAAGCTGGTACTTAAAAGGCTGCTGTTTCGCTATTGATGTACTGGTGTGATTCACATAAAAGCTATTTATTTACATCAGAGACGTTCATCAAAAGAAGATGTGACAAGTACAGCATGAATGATTCATTCTCATCTCTCTGCACTGCTTTCCTGTTAATCAAGAAACAGGTAGATGTGTCCAGCTGGGCTCCACTTCCTTATCGCTTTCTATGTCATCTTCTTCCCCCAAGCCTGTTCAGCCCAGCTCCCGGTGTCCCAGCTCTGCAGCACGCTCTTGCCGACTGTATCGATGATCCTGCTGGGCGGTGGAAGTCATGATGCTTGGTTTTCCATGAAGAAGGGGCTGCAGCTATGCTGAACTCCCTGTGTAGGGTGTATTTTTCCTGTGGGGGAGACGATGGAGAAACAGGCCTTCAACCTTTGGACTTTACTCCAAGATTGCAGATTCTAAACTCCAGGGCCATGCTTCCCCCACTAGGAATATTTGGTGTTTGAAATCTTCTTCCAGAGCAAGGTCTTGATGTTGTTCAGCACGAGGGAGTGGTGCACTTCCATCTGGCTGGCCAGGCCACTGAGGGTCGTGCATGTTCGGAGCTGTTTCTGCAGCTCTTCTTTCAGCTCCGGTGGTGCTCTGTACAGCAAGTAGTCCTGCAGCAACCCACAGACCTTCGCCAGGTTGGGCTGCACCACGTCGCTTTTGCACTGCTTCATGAGCTTGTCGCATGTCGCCATACAGTCCTTCCCGTAGGTGCAGTCCACATTCTGCTCACAGTGACGTCCCTTGAGGAAACCTCTGATTGTCATCTCCGTTGCCACCTTCCTCAGGTTGACCATTTTGAAGTCATATTTGTCATTGTAGCCCACGTTCTTAAAGCTGGTCTCACAGATGTAGAAGTTCCCGTAGGTCCCGTGGAATATCTCCTCCACGAACTCCAGAAGGCCGATGGCGATCTTTGCCCGCCGGGGCCACGCTGGTGCAAACCACTGGTGGATGATTTGGTGGACGACTGAAGGCAGCAGCGACTGGATGAAGGGGGGGACATCCACTCCATAGAGGGAGGTGTGGGGGATCTTCTCAGTGACGTAGAGGTCCCCACAGTGCCCCAGCAGTTTGGAAGTGTGCTCCTTCTCATGCAAGGAGAGCATGAGAAGAAACTCATTGAGCTGAAGTAGCGCCCAGATGGATTTGGCCTCTGCTAAAGACACTTTCCCATCCCGGTTCACATCTGCCAGGGCGATGATCCGGCTCACCAAGGCTGCAAGAGAAGGCTGATCTCCCAGGTTGGACTGCAAACAGAACAAGAAGCGGCGTCAGACCCTTGCAGCTCTCTGTGTTTGGGCTTCATATCACAAAACTGAACTGGGGAACCAAAGAACCGCGCTTGGGAGAGGAAGAAACAGCCACCGTGCTCAAGCAAATCCGGTGCCACGCCATAGCGTACGGTTGGACGGATTCAGCTCCAGCAGAATTTCACCAGCCTCGGGGCTGCTCTAGACCTGGATGGGAGCAAGCTTTTGTGAGCAAAGGCTGGGCAGCGCTGCCGTCCCACCACTGCAGCAGAAGCCCTGCACAGGGGTAACTGCTGCAGCAGTGCCAGCACTGCCAGGGCCACCTGCGGGCTTGTGAATAAGCTCTGCCCAGCACAGATGCCACCCACAGCTTGCGGTACAGTGGCCTCCAGGGTTGCTGCTACTAAAATCTTGCAAATAAGAATTCCTGTGTGAGAATGGAGGTTTTTCTTGGCTAGTCCAGTACTTGCTCTGCAGTAAGGGTAAGGAGCCCTGCCCTGCACCCAGCAGCTGATGGGAGAGCGTGGGCCAGAGGAGCTCACGTTTAAGGGGGAGGAAAGATGCATTTAGTCTTTCTTACTTGCAAGTGGCAGCCCAGGCCCACAAGATCCCGGAGGGTCCCTCCACACTGACCTTCAGGAAGTTCAGGAGCATTTCTTTGAACTCATCCATCGATGTCCCTCGTGTCGGTTTGTCAAAGAGGACCACATCCCTCCTGGGCACAGAGTCTGGGTGGCTGTCTGCCTTCAAGGCTTCTTCGATGCCGCATTTGATAATCACCTCCGTCTCCCTCCAGAGCCCACTGTAAACCTACAGCAAAGGAGAGGGGAGATGGCGGAGACAGGAGGAAAACAACAGCAAGGGCAGAGAACTGGTTTCTGGTTCGGTTCAGGATGGGTACCAGGGATGGGGTGAGGAGCAGACGTGCAGGTGGATGGAGGAGGACATTTCCCAGGTTTGATGCTTGCGCCCCTCCCCTGCTGTGCGGTGGTTTCCCTGCAGGGCAGAAGACCTACCTGCTGGGTGGGAGAGGAGGAGAGGCAGTGCTGGAAGAGGAGGCTGCGCTCCTCACACAGGTCTTTGCACGTGGAGCCAGAAATGATTCCTTTCTTGTACTGGTCGCACTGGGGAGGGGAAGGCAGAGAGAGGAGCTCAGCGGGGGCAGCTCCCCGTTCGCCCCAAGAAGTCCAACAGATCCGGGCTCGGTCCCACAGCTTAGGATCTGGGGCACCCCAAGCACACAAGCTGGGGGCACGCGAGGCCCCCCGGCCTCCCGTGTTGCTGCCAGCCCCGTGCCTGTCACCTGCCGTGCCCAAACTCCTCACCCCCATTCCTGCAGCAGGGCTGGGGCCAGCACTTTCATTTTTCAATTTACCATGTGTACCTGACAGCATCATCAATGCCGTCATGTCCCCAGCAAGCCCGTTTCCTCTGAGTTCGTGCGAGTCTTTTATACAAGAGAAGAACACCCCTTAGAAGAGGCACATCTGATTGCAAAGTCATGCAGGCTGTTTGGAGGCAAGAACAGTATCTCCAATTGCCAACAATTTCTTTCTTTCCTGGGATTTTGAGGTTCTCGAGCACAGAGGGGCTGCTTGGGGTCACCACCCCAATATCACTTTGGCCTTGGGTTTGGCAGCCCACAAGGTGCTGCCTGCCGCGGGGGATTCCCAGCCGTGCCGGCACGGCATGCAAGTGGCTTTGGGCGATGTCTGCATCTTGGTAGTCATTTCAGCCAGTTCAGGGTTTCTGGGAGGGAGGGGAGCACCTGGTGCTCAGACTTTCATCAGGGAGATGTAGTGCCAATTGCTCAGAGTCCAGTCCCTTCCAGCACCCCCAAACTCCCCACTCTCTGTCTTCCAAAGAAATTCCAGCCCAAAATCTTCCCTGCTCTAAGACCCAAAGATTTCTACTGGCCCCAGAGCAAGGACTTTAATGGGGGAGGCAAGGGGAAAGGAGTGTGTAGGCACACCTGGGGCTGAGCTGCGGCCAAAGTGGCAGCTGCTGCGGGCAGAGCTCCTGGCTGCAGGCAGGGCCCTTTGGGGTGGCTCTGTGACTTGGGCAAGGTGGGGCTGGGCTGGCAGGGACCCCCCGTGCTGCTGGAGGGACCACAGGGGGTTTGCTCCTGGGTGCTCCTGCTGCAAGTCCGGGGGGTTAGGGGAGCTTCCAGGACTGGAGGAGAGGGCAGCGTGGAGCTGGGCTAGGATGAGGATGCATGGGCTCAGGCTGCTCAGCAGAGCAGCAGCCCCTGCTGTGACATGGGCTGGCCCCAGTCCAGGCAGTGGCGGGGACAGGGACAGACAGTGGCTCTGATCTGCAAGCCGGGCGACTGGGTCGGGAGCTGGAGGCATCCCTGGGCAGGAGAGGCTACAGCTCTGCAGCTTCTCAGCGAGGGCACAACAGCCTGAGGGCTGGAAACAGGAGCTGCAGAAATTCACTGCATCTTTTCCCTCTTTTTCCCCCAACATGGATGGGAATTAACCCTTACACCTGCTCACAGGGGACACAGCCAGACACAGCATCTTAAGCCCCGAGCTCAGAGCAGGAATTAGCGCCCAAGACCCCATGGTCAGAGTCATACAGAAAATCAAATTAAATGATCGTCACTGTTGTTATGGCAATTCCTGCCTCCCTTCTCTGCTGAAGGATTGATGAACGAGGTGTTTTCAGCCAGAGCCTGGCATCTCCCTCCTTGCCTGGGCTGGGCGGGCGACCTGCTCCCCTGCCAAGGGACACACACAGCAGTCCCGGGGGGGGGCCCGCTTGGCTGCCAGCCCCAGGGATGCTGCAGGGAGCAGGCTGCACCCTGCTGCAAACCCCAGGCAGGGGCAACACACAAAGCTCCTGCGAGGGGTCTGCTCTTTGTGCAGGCAGGTGCTTTCTTTAGGGAATGTCAGCAGTTACAGAGAGGTACCCGCGGACTGGCTGCTCCCCTTTTTTCTCTGGCTCTGCAGAGCTCGGGAGGGCTGGTGCAATGCTCTCCCTGCCCGCAGATCCTGCTCTGACATTGCAACTTCATCTCCACAGACATTAATCTGCCCACATTGCCCGGCCTGCCCTGCCCTGCTTCCCTCCAACATCTCATTAAATTGTTTCACTGTCGCCCCGGCAGGATAAGGTCACCTCTCCCGCTCCAACACTGGGGATGGTGCCAGGGAAGCAGCTGCCAGGAGGGCTCCTCGACCCAGCCCTTGTGCAGCATGTTGCCCCAGCGCTGCCTGCCCAGCTGCAAAGCACCGCACAGGGCTTGGGGGGGCTGGAAATGGGGCTCCCGCAGCTCCGCTCACCCCGGTACCCCGAATCGGGACCAGCATGGCTGCGGGGGCTGCTGGTCGCCACTCACGATTATCATCCGGCAGACATGGCCGCGGCAGAGCTCGGAGTAGGACGAGTAATGCATGTACACCACCCAGCTGCCTACGAAGATGCCCAGCCACACCACCAGCAGGTATTTCACCTTGATGCCCGGGAGGCGACTCTGGAAGGAAAAGAAAATGCTGGTGAAGGCCGTGGCTCTGCACGGGTTGGCAGTGGCTGGACAAGGATGACTTCTTCTATGCAAACCAACCTGAGCATTGGTGAAACCTTCAGCCTTTTTTATATATATTCACCAGTCTATTATGCAACTCCTGCTGCAAGTAGGTCACTTAAAATTCCCTAAAAGCACGGAGATTACAGCGCTGGGCTGTGAGGAGCTGGCTGCCAGGCATCCCCACGTCTGGGAGCCGCAGTCGCGTATGCCCGCTCTCCTGCCAGCGCAAGGGCAGAACCCGCTGCAACCCTGGGGCTCACTGTCAGGGCTGCGAGAGGCTCTGCTCCTGCCTGGGGGGACCCTTCTCAGCAGACCCCCCCTTGCAAAGCCCCACGGGCACGGGAGGCTGCCGCCGCCAGCTCCCGCATGGGAGCGGGCGAGTAACGAACATGGAAGAGCATGGATAATACTCCATGCAAATGTCTCGGAGGCTTGCAGCATGATTTTCTTTTCCTGGCTTCATTTCTTCCCCTCTGCCCCTGTAACAGCAGCACGGCTGCCATCTGGCCTCCCGGCAATATAGGTTGTTTACCTGACCTGTGTAACACAGCACAGATCCCCGGCGGTTCCTAAGGGCAGGGAATTAATCCTTGCATCAAACACCCCATTCCCTCTGGTCTCTATAGATAATTCCTGCTTCACCCCAGGCCAAGAGAGCCCTTGGCCAGTGGCCACCTCCAAACTCTCCTCTCTCCTTGCACCGCCTGCATCAGCTGGTGAGACCATGACCTGCTGCTGGGATAGGGCTGGATCCAAGCGGATGCAGCACTGTTACAACCTGCCAGGGATCCTCGCTTGGGTTGTGTAGCCCAAAACCGCTCCCACCTCCAAAATGCCTCCTCCCTGGCCCCTTAAGAAGCGCTCTAAGGGCTCTGCCCCGCGGCAGTAACCAGAGGCAGTGGAGCCTCCTGCCGCACCGGCTGCAGCCAGCGGCTCAGCTTGCCCCGGCCCCAACAAACAGACTTCACAGGAATCGGCAGGCGAGGGTGAAAGCAGGCAGGTCTGCCTCAAGATCGCGACATCTTCCACATTAATTGGAAATGCTGAAGTGTGAAGCGGGCCACGATGTCCGGTTTGCCTGTTGAGCAATGGCACCGCTAATTAATGCCTGTTAAAGAGAACCCGATCATGGCAAGGACTTGGCAAAGGCAAAGGATGGGTGGCTGCTCCTGCAAGCTGAAAACCAGCTCGAGTCCCTGAAGGTGGACATACACCGCTGCGACTTGTGAGATCCTCCCTAGCGCAGCAGCCCCCCGAAAACTGCCCAGTGGTGGGTACATGACCCATCAGGACCCCTGCCCTCAGCAAAGGGGCCCTTTCCATGGACTTTCCCACTAGAGACACGTCTTGGGGCGGCAAAGCCCTGGAATGGCCAAACTGTCTCTTTTTGCTTATTCAGACCTAGAATCCATCATACTCGCAGGGCAGAAGGGGGGTCAGGACTGCGGCCTGAGCACGGCATGGGGACCGCTGGCTTCATCGTCCCCTAAATGGTGGAAAGAAACGTGGAGGTGGGGGATGCATTGCAACGAGAGGTTCCACTGGTAATATTTTGGAGTCATAGCTGGTGCTAAGGTTTCCTCCAGGGCCTCAGTCTCAAGGCACAAGAGCTTCCCTGCCTGCTGCCTCGGCTGGCAGCCTGTGCCAAAGGGTGTTACCCTTCGCTTGTGTTAGTTTTAGGGTGACTCTGGGGGACCTGGAAGTGACTTTGGGCTGGAGCTGACTTCAAAGGCAAAATGGATGCAGCATCACAAAATCCTGCTCCATCCCTGCCGCTCCCCTCCAGCGCCCTGGGAACACGGGCGTTGTTTCACGGTGGGTCCCGGCGGTGGGGACCACACCAGGGCTGGCACGCTCCCAGGGGCAGCTTGGCGTGGCTGTCACCCCCCCTCCCGTGGGGTGTCTGTGCAGGTGATCCCGGCGCAAGGGCTAGCCCCAGCTCCCACCCACCCTCACTCTGCACCCAGCTTCACCCTCCCTGCCAGACCCAGTCCCCAGCCCCTGCCCGCTGCCGTGGCCCCACGCAACAGCTCCTCAGGCCTTTTGTCTTGGAAGAAGACAGCCTGCGGGGGCGGCTCAGCAGCCAAAGGCCCGTCTCCCCTGGGAACGGAGTCGCAGCACCCATCCAGCTCTCGGCTGTCCTGGGGACCCACAGAGGCACCCCTCTGAACGCTCCCTCCAGCCATGCAGCCCTTCCCGTGCCCGGTGAGCCCAGGGCTTTGCCCCAGCTCTGCACCCACCTCCTGCCAGCATCCTCTGCCTACCAAATACCCCCTCCCATGTCCCCCCTTCTCCCCTCCAGCGGGATAACCTCTTTGGTCCAGGACCTTCGCCAGAGTCAGGGTTTCTCATCCCATGACTGCAGAGAAAACACCCAGGCCAGCATTCCCGGCCCCGTCACCGCCGGGTCCCCGGAGCGCTGAGGCGGGTCCCCAGCCCCCTCCCCCGGCAGCTCGGGGATGGGAAGAGGGGGGAAAAAAAAAAAAAAAAAGAAAAGAAAGAAAGAAAGGGAAGGAGTCATCCCTGCCCTGCCCTGCTGCATCGGCTTCTTCATTCACCGATGCGGGCTGACGGATGGGCTGCCCCGGTGCTTCACGGCCGGTGCGGCTCCGCCAGCACCGCGGAGCGGGTTATGCAACCGCCTGCGGCTCCCGGTGCCGGCCCAGGTCCCCCCGGTGCCGGTCCAGGTCCCCCCGGTGCCGGTCCCCGGCCCCCCAGCCCC
>WAAD01000428.1:173801-185845 GCA_013389945.1 Fregata magnificens | reverse complement strand
GGGGGGGGCTCACGGAGATGCTGATCCCCCCGGCCCCCAGCGCTCGCAGCAGCTCAGGTTTTATTTAAAGCTATTTCGGGTGGCAGCCTGGAAGAGCCCCCCCCGGTTTGCAGCGGGTAACCTGCGAGCACGGCCCGGGGCCCGCATCCCCCCCAGGGCTGAGACCGGCCGTCGCCCCTGCTCCTTCGCCTCCTCACTGTCTCCCGTCCGAATCTTAAAGCCGAGCAGCAGCAGTGCCCGTCCTCCCTGTTTGCATTGCGTCTGGGCAGGGAAACCTCGAGGCAAGACAGGGGCTGCTTTGTGTCAGGCAGTGAGCAGGCAGGCCAGGGACAGCCTCTCATCCAGGGGGGTTGCAGTATACATAGGCAGACTAGAGCAAGGGGGAAAGAGAGGCAAAAATATGATGGAAAATGGGCTGGGAGGGTCAGTGATGAGGCCATTGTTAAGATAATTCCTCGCTCGCTATTAGTAGCTCTTCAGATTATCCATTTGTCCCCTTTTCATGGTTCAGATTGCTTCCTTCCATTTGAATTTGGCTCAAAATGACCTTTGGAAACAAGCTGGTCTCTTCCTACCCAGTGGTTTCTACTCGGTGTCAAGCACCAGGTGCCCGGGGACTAACTAGCAAAAGCCTGTGCTGGCCTAATCTGATCAGCGGTGATAAATAATGACCATCACAACAAACCCGAACGAAAACACCCCAAATCCTGCAGCTTGTGTGCTGCCTTCTTTTAACATTGAGATCCCTGCTGCTCTCACGTTGTGCAAAGCCAGCACAGCGCTGTGACCTCCACGCTCGCCTCCGAACGAGCAGACATTGCCCACGGCGTTGCTTCAGTAACGGGGCCAGGTTAGCATCGCCTCGTCTGCCTGCAGCTCTTGTTTGTGCAGGTTTTTATGTCCTGATGAAGCCGGGATGGTTCTCTGGAGCTTACACAGCTTATTTTGAGTTTTAATTAGCCCAGTAAAAGAAAGAGCCTCTGTGATTTTTTTTTTTTTTTTTTTTTTTACAGTGGGGTTGGTGATTTGGAAAACAGCGGGGACGGGAAGATGCATCGCTGGGTGCCTGGTAGCTGAGCCAGCTGTGACGATGAGGAGGGTCCCGGGGGCCCCGGTGCTGCAACATGCTGCTTTCCTTCACAGCTACAGGGAAAACGCTCGTCTACTCAAGCACCAATAAATTCCTTATTTCCCTCCCAGCCTGAAGATGGTTATTTTCATGCTCACCTGAGCCTTCCTCAGCGGGATTTGTCTCCCACCACGCCAGTGCCGTATCAGGAGGCTGAGCAGCCACGGGCAGCTTTCCTGCCCTGCCCTCCCCAGGCCCCTCACCTCTGCCCCGGCTCCTGCCTGCTGAGACTCAACAGGATTAAGCACAGAGATGCCTTTTGGTATTTGTCCTGCCAGGGTGGCTGCCTGCAGTGAAGGCCCCTCTGTGCCCGTGGCACGAAGTCGCTGCCGCTGCCTGGACTCAGCAGCATCCCACGCTGCCCACGAGCGCTCCCCAGCTCACCCTGCTGCTGCAGCTCCCTGCACCTTGAGCCCTGATTTCAGGGGCAGAGCACAGTGCACGCAGACAGAATGAAACCCTCGTCGGATATGGGAAAGAACACACCTGGGCCAAAGCTGAGAGAGGCTTGAAATGCCACGGATCTCTGCTGCGGGGCTCTGCAACATTCAGGGGTGGATTGTCCGGAGAATCTAATTAGGAATGAGCAGACCTTCCCGAGCTGTAATATGCCAAGTAATTAAGTGATTAGTATTGATCGTTGGAATGCCTAATGAGCAGTTATCACTGAATGATTAATTAATCCAATCAAAAGAGTAATAAAAATTCTGCAGGTTTATATTCAATTATAAATTTTATATATATATAATTTATTTTATATTCTATTATTTTATATATAGTCAATGCGCAAGGGCAGCGGGATCTCTCCCCATGGTGCCTGTCTCCCATTTATATCCCAGGCACATGGAGGACCTGGCACCAGAGGTGCCCGTTTTGCCACCCCGCTCCCACAGCCTGGGCTGCCCCTGTGCAGGAGGTCTGTCCCTTCCCCAAAAATCCCCTGGCACTGCCAGGCCGGGCTCCCAGCAGCAGGCAGGCATCTGGAGCGGCTTCATGTGACATGGAGGTGGGGAAGGTGGTCCCCAGGAGCTGTCAGCATCCAGAAGATGCCGAAAGCAGTCAATGCTGATCTCCTCCCTGGGAATCTTTCCCTTGCTCCCTTGATTAAGCTGCTTCGGTTTCTCCCGAGTCACTCACCTCGCGAAAACCCTCCTAATCCCCGCTAAACCCGCAGCGTGTGGCACGCTCGCCTCTGAACACTTCCCAGCCATGCGGTGGCTCTGCAGGCACGTCCCCAAGAGCACTGTGCCCTTGGGACATGGGAACTCGCAGGGCACCCACAGCCCTGTAGTGGTCATTTGCTGGCCCATAATATTTACCTGATTACATGACAATGTTATGCAATACTGAATAAATTATCTTGCCAGCTAGTGCTAACAGCAAAGTATAGAGCAGCCCTGACTTGTGAGCAAGGACCTCCACCCACCCGTCCCTTCGTCCCCTCCACAGCACCCTCTGCCGCCCACCTTCCTCTGGGTGGGATGCCAGCGGTGGGTGACAGCCAGGGACAGCACAGCCCGATGCCATCGCCCGCAGTGCCCAGAGCTGCTGCTTGGCAGGGGGGTGCAGGACCCAGAACCAAAAGAGGGGCACATGCTCACCCCCTGCCCACGCTCTCCCCTCTCCAAGCAGTGCCGTCAGGATCAGCCCCATGGCCACGAACCAGAGGGATTTCTGCCCCGGGGGCTGTGATGGCGCCCGGCGTTCCCAGGTGCTGCCGCAGCTCGGGAGATGACGGATCCAGGCTCCAATGCTCTTTTCTGTGTATCCTTTAAGGATTTGAGGCTGATCGCCAGCGCTTTCTGCATGGCATCCACAGCTGGCTCCGCACAACGCCGTCAGCTGCCTCTGCCTGCCTGACGGGCCCTGATGGGGCTGAGCGCAGCGGTTATAATTAGAAATGCTAATCAGCTCTTGTGTTTCTGGCTTGACAGCCCAGCCACCCCCAGCACAATCTTCCCTCCAATCTGTCCTATGCTCGCCCCCTCTGCTTCCTCTCCAAATCCCTGCTACTTGTAACTAAGCACTACAGAATTTGGGGGGGGGTCGAAAGCTGGAGCTGCTGGGGCTCCTTGCATGCTTTGGGCCAGGCGTGCAGCCCCCACAGAGCTCCTGCCTTGCTGGGGATGGTTTGGGGGTCTCGCTCTCCATTCACCACTAGCGCCCTGGGCTGGGACGTCCCTGCCCCTCACCAAGAACCCCAGCACTGAACCTTGGGGTGGAAGAGGGGCAGCCTAAGGGCTCTGCTGCAGGCAGCGTCGGGGTTAAAGGCAAAGGGTGGGGGCTGTGGCCAGAGCCGTGGGGCTCTGCCAGCCCAGCAGCTCTGCAAGGGGAGCTGCTCTCATTAGGATTTCTGTCATGTGCCAACCTCAGGCTTTTCCCAGCCGAGGAGGAAAAGGAGCTTGCAAAGGAGCATGGACAAGGAGGCTGAACGAGCAGATCCCTGCACAGGCTTAGCTGGTTACGGAGTTATTCGTCGTCACGGCTTGCGCTAGGAGACACAACCCAGGGGATTCCTCCCTTGCCAGCAACCGCAGACAGCCCCTGCCAGCCCCCAGCCCCTTCACACGGCTCCCCACCCTGAGCCAGAGCACTCCTGTTGCTTCAACAGCCAGGACGTGGCTTTCTCCCTGGGCATTTGACTCCCAAAGTCAGGCTTGGTTGGGGGGCCGTTCCTTGGAAGCAGGCATGGGGCTCAGCCAGCCATGGAGGAGACAGAGTTGTGCAAGCAGGACGAGCACCCTGGCCGCAGCGTGCAGACACACACAGAGTCCACTGTGCTCAGAGAGGGACGGCATCCAAACGCACGCTGGCACCTCTCCCTGGCAAACAAGAGCCAGTGCGGCACAGGCCAGGCAAAGGCTGGTGGTCCCTTGCCCCACAAGTGCCGTTCAGATGCTCACAGACACCCTTGCAGCCTCCTGGGGTTGTGCCCAGTGCGCTGATGTGTTAACAAGAGGTCGGGGTCTCCCACCTGATGTCAGAACCGCATCAAGTAACCCCCAGCATTGGTACAACACAGCTGCACCCACATGGAGCAGGAAACAGATTTTATCTGGAGCCACAGCCTGGACTTGCCCGCCTGAGCCGTGAAATATCACAGCGTCTCTAAGTGGTGCTGCGCTAGGAGAAAACATACACAGCTCTTGGGTTTTTAAGTCAGCCTTCATCTTCTAGGTGCTCCCTGTTTATTAACCTCAGGTGGCTGCAGGAGAGAGTCTCCAGCCTGGAGGTTCAATGTGCAAAATGGCAAGGGTTTTCAAGAAGGCAGCGGCTGCCTGAGCAAAGGACATCCCCCTCACCTCCCCTGCCCAGGACCCCCACGCATGGCCACGCTTCACCTGGGACCCACGCCTGCTCGCCGCGGCATCTTACGGCACAGGTTGGTGGTGGGCACGCGGGAAGCAGCACAGGGCTTCCCCCTCCTCCCCCCACACCGAGCACCGCGATTTCTGGAGCAAGGGAAATAAGAGAAACAAGGAAATATCACAAAAAAAGGTGCCGGGAGGGACAGAGCATGGTGGCTCCGATGGTGATGGATTCATGAAAAGGCCCCGGCAGCACCAGCAGCTGACTGGGAAACCTCCGGGGACAAGTCGGGTTGGATTTGTCATGACTAATTGACTCCCTCCAGTGCTGCGGTACAGGTTTCACGCGTCGTGTGAGCGGGGTCCCGAGCATCCAGGAATTAATGAGGGTCTGACCCTGTCTGCACAGCCACTTGAGTTTTTCCAATGCAGACAGCTGGCTTAAGAGGCCCCTTTATTCTTTACATATCAGATCAATCAGGATAGTTATAATCTAGTCCTTGTGAAAGCTTGGAGCAGCCTTTGCTGCCCAGCTAGCTCAAGGGGGAAAAAAGCAAGCAAGAGGGAGAGGTCATGATGAACTATTGATTGAGCAGGCGGCAGTGCTGCTCCCAGAGATGGCTTTTGCAGAGAACTCACCCGGGACAGTTTGCCTCTGTATCTCTCGCTAATGCTGCTCCATTGATCTTCCATGACAAGCGGCAACTACAAGATTTTTTTAGCTGGAGTCATTAAGAGGCATTAATCAATAACAGGGGAAACAGAGAGAGAGAAACTGTTTGTTTCATGGAGACATATTCCCCGTGTGGATTTTAGCCCGCTGAGGTGCGCATGTTTTATTTCCAGTGGCCAGGGAGGCCTGCCAGGAAAAGAATTCACCTTGTGCTGGACTCTGGCACTTGGAGGAGATCCTGAGGTGGTTGCAACATGCTGGCAGCTCCGGCCAGGCTGTGCGATGAGAGGGGTCCAGCTGGGGAGTTTGTGGCATCCGATTCCAGGTACCCCAGCATCCTACCTGGCACCCCAAATCGCCCAGACCCTCTGTTCCCACACAGGTACCCCAGGAAGAGCTGGGTACTAATTTCATATGCGCAAAGTGCTAGGTACTAGTTTCACATCGTGCTTCTGCTAAATCCAGTTGCCGCCTGGCAGCGGTGTAATGGGTCCCGGCATTTGAGCTCAGCCCCTGCCCAGTGGCTCAGCCCATGATGCTGCTGCTATAGGCAAGACCAGAGTTCATTCCTGTGGCAAGACTGGAGTTGTTTGGAAGAGAAACGCTCTTTGTGCTGAAAGCACCCCAGGCTGCACTGCTCCCTCCTGCCCTGCCCCAACAGTGTCAGTACATTTCCATTGCTCTGTGGCGGCAACACCCATTCTTCTTCTCCAAGCAGCTCCTGTGCTCAGCCCCAGCAAGTGTCTGTGCAGGTGCTGGAGCCCATTTTCCCTTGGAGAGCCAGAGAAGGGGGCTGGAGATGTGCTCAGGAGCAGGAGGACGGGATCCCTTCAAAGGTGGCTGCAAAGAGAGGTGGTGGTACCGGCTGCCCGCTGTGAGCGGTGTGTGCTGTTGCAGGCAGAGCAACCAGCAGCCCCAGGGCAAGCTTGGGCTGTGGAGGTGCCGTGGGCTCCCGCGTGGGCTGAGCTGGGCTTGGGGAATAGCCTCTGAGGCAGAAGCTGAGCCGATATTTAATTGCACTTGCAAACTTAGCCCAAAGGCCCTTTAGTACCGCTCAGTCCTGGGGCGCTGGCACACCCTGTGGCACCGTGCCGGCAGGTTTGGCAGCCTGGGAACACCATGCTCAGCATGCTGCTTGCTGCCTGTGCACTGGAGGGAGCACGGGGAGAGAGCACGGCTTCTGCTAACAGGGCCTGCACCGAGCAGGTACCAAGTGATGCTTCAGAGTAAGGGAGATGCCCTTTTGGAGGCGGGGATGGAGATCCCAATGGAGATCAGCATCCCTTTCCTCTCTGAGGCACATCTCACCTCGACTCCCAAAGACCCACTCTCCTTCTGCTCCAGCTCTCATGGGCCACTGCGCAGTGGTAATTACTGCAGCTCCCTGGGGAAATGGGATCTTCATCTTTGCTGTAATTACAGCTACACATCCGCAGCAAAGCGATCAAAGGGAGCAGGAGAGGAGGGGATGAGGAGATTGCCGTCTCAGAAGCAGGTTGCACCGGCAGTGCACGCAGCAAGCACACTCAGGCACACGCTCACTATAAGCACCTGACAGAGTCACAGCCCTGAACCCCCCCCCCACACACACACAGACACATGCACACACACACATAGAGCTCAGCACCATCACTTGAATCTAGCCCAGAGGGGGCAAGTTATACTGCTGCTGGCTGGCAGCTCCCTGAGATGAGAGTCTCTGGCGTGGGAGATACAGCAAACCCCTCTTCAGTCCCAGATTGCCCATCAGGAGAAGCCCTTGCCTACCAGCTTTGCCTTCCCTGTTCAGTCCATCAGTCTCCGGGTCAACCACTCAGCCCCTTCCACCAGCACAAAATCCATTAGAAACAATTTGATTTCCTTTATTTACACATGACATTTGGGAAAAAGCCTAATCCTATTGCGACTGGCGGGAAAAAAAAATAATTCCAGTTTTACAGCCTTGGGCCTGGAGGAGCTCGAGTGCTGCAGCCAGACGAGATGCTGTTTCCAAGGCTGTGTCCTGTGCTTGGTACACTCTCATTTTACTCAGAGCCTCGCCTGGGACAGATGGTGCAATGTCTTGCAGAGACCATCAGGTGCAGGGGGATTTCCAGCCTGGGTGTACAAATGCAAATGCAACAGTAAGATCTTGCAGCCCCACATTTTTGCTGTCTCCTGTTTCTGGCACAGTCTGCCAGGAGAAAAGAATAAAAACCAGTGTTGGAGAGCATGGTGGGGTGTAAGCCCTAGCAGTAATCCTTGAACTGATGGTGCATTGACTCTGCAAACACCGATCTCCAGACTCACTGACAGCCAGAGGAGCAGTGCCCTGGCACTCACTGGGGCTGCTTGTGTGGCATTCCTCATGCAGATAAGCATCGTGCCACATCAGCCTTGTATCTTACGTGGATTTAAATAATTGGCTGAGTTTTACAAGGCAGAGGTAAGACAAGCTCAGAGAAAGCAGATCTTTAAAAAGCACAGCTGAGAAAAGGGTTCAGGTGTGTTAGGAGTGGCAGGGCTGGGTGTCCCAAGGCACCTGCAGAGCACAGGGGTGTTTCCTGCAGGGCTGGCAGGGGCTGCGTGGGGCGTGGGGCCTGAAACCTGCAAAGTGCTCGGGTCCCTGACGAGTGGGACCATAAAACCACTGGAGCTGGAGCAAACATCCGAGCAGATAATGCACTTACTTTCTCAATAGAGCTATTTGTAGGTGAGTGAAGGTTACAGGAAGGGAGGCTCTAATTATCTAATATACTTTTGCAATATGTTTCTCTCTCAATTGCGTGTTCCCAGAGTCAAGCTCCCTCAGGCTCTTTCTCTTCCCAGTGACCAGTGGAGGCTGTGCATGCAGAACCCCAGCACCAGGGCAGTTTAGCAATCTCATGCTTCCAGTTTTTGTGCAACCACGTTGCTACGTAGCCCTGTGGATAATTGCAGCGCTCACATTCAAAGCACGCTGAGTCAACAGCCCAGTTCCTCCCCAAGTGTTTACTCTGTTGTCACGAGAGCACTGACGTGTTATTACTTGCAAGCACAGTAACTAAAGGGAGTGTGACCATGGGGCAGCAGGAGCCAACGCAGCAGCTGGGGGTCAGTCTGAAGCTCTGCCCATGCAAGCGTGGGCTCGGTTGTGGGCTTCCATGCCACCCACACGAGGAGCGGCAGAAGGGCTTCACCTCCCATGCACTGGTGCCCTTTTAGGCTGAAACAAGTGAGATGGAAACGCGATTCACCCGCATCGTTTGCACAAACTGCTCTTAGCCACCATCCTTGCCTTGCTGAGCAGCCTGCAATGAGCCCTGCTGTGCACAGCAGTAGATACAGCACAGCCCAGGCCAGACCTCTTCACTGTCTTTGCCAGAGCAACACTTTCAGGAGAAGATTTCAGTGATGCCATCCTACTGGTGTCAGCCCTTAGGGCAGCCTTGCTTACTGATGCAAAGATGGTCCAGGTTACCAGCCTGTACCTCTGCCTATGTGGGAGCAAGCTATAGCAGCATAACTACACCTGTATTGTGATGCTGGGATGTTTTATGTGCCCTGAGCTGCACAGAGGTGACACTCAGTGACACCAGGCTCTGAGACATCTCAGAAAGCCAGCTGCTAGTTGAGACAGGTAAAGAGGGAAGAGGTTGGATCAGGGGATGGATGGATGGACGGATGGATGGACAGATGGATGGATGGATGGATGGATAGACTGACAGAGGTCTGGAAGAAGTTAGATCAGATGCACGGATCACCTTACCGTCCCCAAGTCCCTGACAATTAAGGCTGCTTTGCACCACCCAGCAGCAGGGGTTGCTGTCTAGGAGCTTGAGCAACCCAGGGCTTCACGCTGCCCACACTAGCAGCCCTTCCTGGGAGGGCTCACAAGCCACGCACATGTGCGCCTTGACATGGCCAAGAACGAAGCTGGGCTGGTCGCTTCCTCCTCCCCCTGCTTTTAATGTCACCAAACCCAGCTGCTGCTTTCAACACATGTCCCTTGGCAGGAGGCAAAGAGAAGCAGGCTGCCGGGTAGAGCTGCCAAGGACACCACGGGAAGTCAAGGGCAGACACGTGGCAGCAGGGAGCAAGACACCGCTCTGCAGACAGACCCAGCCCTCCTTCGGCACAGCCTGCGCCTCCCGGGGGGTCCTCGCTGAGCACCCGCCTGCCTGGCCTCGAGCCTCCCGCTGCTCTACAACCTGCTCAGCCCTGCACAGCGATGCCAGGCGATGGACATGTCTCGCCTTCCTTCCTACACTGCTGAGTGCTTTCCCTCTCTTCCCTTCTCTACTCACCTTCTCCCCACATGCGTGGGAGACCTTCCCCCTGGCTCCATTTCTTTTCCAGTCAGAAGCAAGTCATCAAAAGTGAGGTCACATGTTGTTTCCAAGGGAAGCAATAAATTAAGACAAATAAAAGATAAAAACCACAGCCAGGTTATTTTAAGGCATCAGAAAACTAAGGCCAAGGGTAACGCTCTTGGCTTTATGGCTTTTCACAGACCCAGCCACAGAAATGCCACAGAAATCCCACCATCAGCGATGCTGCGTGGACCCTTCTGCTTTGCTGTTAGCACTCTTTTACCTTTTCAAGGTAGTTTTTCAAGGCAGCTTTCCAAGGTCCCTGCTGAGGGTGCTGGAAAGCACTGGGTGCCACAGGCACCCTCAACCGGCAGTGCCTGCCACAGAGAGTTTACTGCCTGCTCAGCGCTGGCTGGGTGCTTGTTCCTACCAGTGATTCTGGACCCCGCTCAGCTAGACTACCTGCAGCGTACACTTGCAACACGTCTAAACAATTCAGTCAGTAGTTTAAATACGCAAAACATGCAGCGCAATCTAGTAAGCTGGGTTTTTTTAAAAGAATTTGGAACTGCTTCATTCTGGCTGCTGAAGCTTGGGAGGGCAGGGAGGGGGTTGGCTTTGCCTCTGCCCAAAAACGGCCGCGTTTCAGGGGTGATGACACAATCCCTATTGCATTACGCAGCACAGTGAGGCTCACGGGCCCTCTTCCATCAGGCAGTTTGTTATGAAAATGTTAATGCACAGGCTGTTGTCATCTGGCAGCATAACCGCTTGCCTTATGAAATAACTCAGTGTGACAGCTCTGCTTGCTAGCAGGCAGGCCCATGTCTGGCTTCTAATCTGGCATCAGCAATCACTCCCCTTCCTTGAGCTACAGACTAATATTAAATGTTCCATTTGCATTGTTCCAGATAATCTGCTGGAGAGCGTGGGGAGAAAAATCACAGCCGAGCTCCTTTAGGAGCCCACAGGTGAAGCAAACGCGCAACTGCCATCCCCACCCCGCCAGATCTGCTGATGCCGTTTGCCATCGGCACTGTGGCCGTGCTGGAATTCACATTTCCTAACGTCAGCTGGCGTTTGCGAGTTGAGCGGATCGGCTCACACGATGCCCCAGTGACAGATCACCAGTGACTTTCTTCCCATGTCAACAAAAGTGAAAGTCACGAGGATAATGCGGAATTGCTCGGGGCCAGCGTATGTTCAGCTGAAAAGGTCTCAGTGACTTGCCGGGCATATGCTGGCTGGCACAGCGCTGGAGCAAGGCTTTCTGAACAGCCTGTACGACACAGGCTGGAGGGATTAATCTAATGCTGCGTCGAGATGCTAACACAATAAGGGTTCTTTGTGGCATTAGCAGGAATCATGAGACCAGCTCTGAGTTGTCATTGCCTGGCAGTTATAGGGAGCACCGGCCTTGAGCTCTCCAGCAGAGGGAAGGAGCTTGTCTGCTGCTTCAAGCATTAAAGCTGCCGAGGGGCAGTGAAAATGCAGTAACCCCCCTCCGTTTGGTGACAGCTCATTTGGGAACAGCCCGCTACCTCTGTTGTTGAGTCTAGGGAGAATTGAGGGAACAAGGCTTATTTGGAGAGGGACAATCGCTTTTCCTTGAGTTTTCCAGGAGCTGAAAAGCTGCGTTTACCAAGAGGATGCTCAGGACTGCAGCACCAGGGTCACATCTTACCCCAGTGAAGTCACCGCCGCTAACGGGACTGGGGTTTTGCTATAAAAAGTGTTGCAAAACCTGCCGAGGCCAGTGAAACAGTTTGTGCCAGTTGCCGCAGACGTGCTTTCACCTCCCTGGCCAGCTTCACACCCACAAAGCCGTTGGGCCTGATCCTGACGTTCCCCAGCGCCAGCGAGGAAAGCTCCATCCTGCTCAGCACATTTGTGCCGGTGGAAAACCAGCATCAAGCACCAGTGGAGAACATGGGTGAGACAAGGGGCAGGGAGATACGGCAAGCAGGAACCTGTCACGAAAATTCACAAACTGACCCATGCTGACCTTGGTCAGTTGCAAATTTTCGTGACAGACCCAAAGACCCCACACCATGCCAGGAGGGACCCAAAGACCCCACATGGCACCATGAGGGATCCCCAAAGACCCTATATGGCACTGTGAGAGACCCAAAGCCCCCCCCCATGGCACCATGAGGGGACCAAAAGCCCTCCTCACCATGCCATGAGGGGACCCAGACCCACATGGCACCATGAGGGGACCTGAAACTCCCACATAATGCCAAGAGGGCACCCAAAACCCCCACACCATGCCATGAGGGGACCCAAAGCCCCACATGGCACCATGAGGCACCCCCAAAGACCCCACGTGGCACCATGAGGGACCCCCAAAGATCCCATATGGCACCGTGAGGGACCTCCAAAGACCCCACATGGCACTATGAGGGACCCCCAAAGGCCCCACATGGCACCGTGAGGGACCCCCAAAGACCCCACGTGGCACCATGAGGGACCCCCAAAGGCCCCCCATGGCACTATGAGGGACCCCCAAAGACCCCACGTGGCACTATGAGGGACCCCCAAAGGCCCCACGTGGCACCATGAGGGACCCCCAAAGGCCCCATGTGGCACTATGAGGGACCCCCAAAGACCCCACATGGCACCGTGAGGGACCCCCAAACACCCCACGTGGCACTATGAGGGAC
>WAAD01000428.1:150452-173698 GCA_013389945.1 Fregata magnificens | reverse complement strand
GGTGGTTGCTGTGGGGGGCGGTGGTGCTGCTGCTGCTGCTCCACGTCCTGATGGAGCTCAGCCCCGCCGTCAACTTCGTGCTGCGCATCGGCTTCTACTGCCTGCTGTGCATCGTCTGCTCGGCGCTGATGGTGCCCGTCTGCCTCCTCGTCAACGGCGGCCGCACCGTCAAGAACATGAGGTGAATGGGGGGTGCCCCAGGCGAGGCGGGGGCCAGCCCTGCAGACGCGGGGGGACGGGTGTAACGGCAGGGGCGAGGCGCGGGTGGGTGAAACGCAAACCGGGGAGGTGGGTTTCAGGCCCAGCCTCTGCGTGGGGACCTCGGGGGGGACAACGGTGGCCTGCTTTACCTCAGGTCTGTGACAGCGGGCCCTCGGGTGGCAGCGGGGTTGCCTCTTGGCTCACGGAGGGTGCCGGGGGTTGCGGTGAGGGGCTGCTCCGGCCCGTAGCTGTGCCTTTGCCTTTGGAGAGCCCCATGTGGGGATGAGCGCCCTTCGGAGGGGCCTGGAAGGTGTGAGGGTGGCGGCAAGCAGCCATGCTCCGGGCGCTGCACGGGTTTTGGGGAAAGCTGTGTGACAGCAGTGTGTGTCTGGGGGTTTTTCCCCCCTTCAGAAGCGGAGGCTGTGCCAGGAGGGCTGCCTGCCTGCAGACGGTGTTTAATATGCTGCCCTCAGCCTGGCGCAAGGAACATGGCGGCTGTGCAGCTGCCTGGGGCACACTTGTTGCTGTCAGGCCTTGCTGTGTGTGTGTCCCCTGACGGGGCGCCTGGGGCGGTGACTGAGTTGCTGCTGGAGAAGAGCAGCTCCTCTAGATGCAAAGGCACATTTTAAGGGCAGAGCTGGCCCTTCTGCTGGCAGCACAGGAGAACTTGGGCTCCTTACTTTGCTCTCCCATTGGCAGCTTTTTCCCTACTCTAATCATCCATGTCCAGGCCAAGTTATATGGGTGCGGGGCAAAGGGGAGCCCTGTTGCCTTAATACATCCTTTTGGATCAAAGGTTGGGCAGCGTCTCAGCTGGTGGAGCTGGACTTTGCTTTGCGGTCCGGCTCTTGCAGGCAGGGCTCAGAGCAGAGCAAGCACAGGGCACCAACATGCTGCCTCATGGGCTCTGCCCTGCCTGCCCAAGCCGATGGTCTGCGATCTGCTCTGGTGCTGTGGCTGCAGACACTGGAAACAGCAATCCACTGGGGGATCTCCAGCCTAGTTCTGTCTCCAGCTTTTGTTGCCTTGGCTCGCTCGGCTTTCCGATGCGCAACCAGTTTTGCAGCTGGGAGAATTTATGATGTTAGTTATGGAGACACTGTCCTTTTCTTCTCACCCCTAAAATTTTGTGAATCTCCCGTAAACTCAGAGGAACTCTTTGGGAGCAAGAAGTCCTTGCGTTGGACAACTCCTCATGTTGAAACTCAGAGCTGAATTTTGGCCAGAACCGCCCTTTTCCTGTAACTTAAGCCCATTGTTTCCATGTGCTGGTGCTGGCTGATGATCCTGGTCATGTATCCCAGCCCCTGGGAGGTCTGTGGCTGAGGTGATCCAGCAAGCTCCTTATTTCTACGACATCTCAGTCTGCTTATTCCGACTTGGGGAAGGGGGTTGGAGCAGAGCATGTGCTGGTGGGCAGACAGTGATAACAGCGTCGCTGTCTGGTGCAGAACACCCCGTCCTTGCTGTGCTCCTGGCGCCAGTGCCAAGCTGGTGTGACTTGGAAGAGGTTGCCCTCTGTGTCTGATAGAGATAGAGCTGTTTATCTAGCGGCAAAACGTCTTGCAAGAGCTTCCAACCTGGTAAGCACACTTCATTAATCCCTGAAAATCAGAGGATCCTAAAAAGGCCTCTGTCACAGGCTGCGGAGTGGAGCACGTGCTGGATTTCCCACTCAGGCTGTTACGGATGCACTGAAAAAGCACATTCCCTGTCATTTTTTCTACTCTCTCTTTGCATCTGGCAATAAGTGCATTAGATTTACAGCTCTCTGCAGGTGTGACTGCACTAAGTCAGGATCATTCATACCAGCAGAGAAGCTGCTTGCAGGGTTGGAGGGGAGTAGGACCCATCTGCTTAACCCCGTGGATGATGTGGCCAGCTCAGCAGGGCTGCTGATGACCCAGTTCTTCTTCACTTGCTCTGAGCTCTGCCCCTTTGCCTCTTTCAGTGGCTCAGGCCTCATCTTGTGCAAGGAAACATTGGCTCCTTACTGGCAGGAGGAAGTTGGATGGTTGCTCTTGAGTAATGTGTAACCAGCCCCTCCCAGCAGCTACCAAGCAGTGTGACTTCCAGAGCAGTGACCTCTTTTTTGGTTGGCAGTCAGAAGGGAGGAGAAGTGGGATTTAGGTCAGTCTGGTGCCATGACATCCACCGTGACCTCACTGATTCGTGTCACCCTACCTCTCTTCACCTGCCCCCTCGTCTCTTCAGCTGGACTGCAGGCCCATGGTGCTCGGGAGCTCTGCAGCCTGGGCACCTCCCCGTGTCCTTTCCCTGGGTGTGGCTCTAACCTTTGCAGCAAGTTTGAATACCGGGGGACTAATAGCAGTGGTGTCACTCAGCCATGTCACCTGCGGCCATTGGCCTGGCCTGAACTCCAGTGTCCAAGTCCATCCCTGGGTGGTCTGTGTGGTGGGGCACCCCACAGAGAAATGAACCCCACTGCAGGTAGGAGCAAGCCAGGGAAAGTCACCTTGATGAAGGTGTGAGGTTGAAGAGCTGGTGGCAGGGGTGGGGATACTTTTGAAGAGCAGATGCTGGGAGCTGCTGCCAAGCCAGGATGAGATGCCAGCCGGGTGCTCACTTCTCACACCAGGTGACAGGGGTGCTTCCCATGCTGATAGTGCTGTGCAGCCCTCCAGCTGGACCCTGTGGTGGGGGAGAAGCTGACACTGTCCCTCAGTCTCCTCCTGCAGGAAGGAAAGCTCTGTCCCCTGTCTGCCAGGGAGAAGGTGGGCCCTGAGGCAGGGCATCCCAGTTCTTTTTGGAGGGCAGGTCAGCTCCTGAATCTGCTCTAGGGAGCAGAGCAGAGCTGGTGGCTGCTCCTGGGGGTTTTGTTCATGTGCAAGCTCTTCTGCCTCCTGTCCTGGCGAATGGCTGCTCCCCTGCCCAAAATAGCCCCTGTGTGCTGCCAGCTTCTGGCTGCGTCCTTTGGCCCAGTTGGAGGGTCCCCAGCTCCCACCTGTCTGGGGGTGGCGTAGATGGGCCCTGCTCCCATGGGCTGGCAGGGTCTCGGCCGGCAAGCCTGGGCTGGGTGTGCTCAGCAAGGGCATGGCAGCCTGCTCCATGCGTTGGCAGGGCTGAGTGGAGCTGCTGGTATCTCCTGCCAGCTGGGCCCCCAGCCCTCGGGCACAGGGGAAGAAAGCTGGGAGCTTTGTGGACAAACCTGTAGATCCACTGGGGAAGTGAACTGACAGGCAAAAGCTATTTGCTTGAAGATGGGTTTGCCGGCGGCACCTAGGCTCTGCGAGACTGCATGGGGAGCATCCCGTTTGCTGCTTGCATCCTTGTGTTGTACAGGAAAGCGTTTCTCACCTTCATTCTCCTCCTTTCGTGGACTCCCCTGGGGTAATGACACCCCATGTTTGTTTGCATCGTTAAGCAGCATCTTCCAGCACTGCAAGGAGGAGAATTGGCAGAGCCTTCCTTGGGTGATGGGTGTGCAGGCTAATACCCACATGCTGGGGAGTGGCAGCTCCTAGTAGAACTGTTTGAACAACTTGCGGGGCTCTGCCGATCGCAGAAGGAAAACACTGGTAACATTGGAGCAGACTACAGCCATGGCACAGGGGGAAACAAACAGCACTAAATGAACAGGACTGGCAGCAGGAGGAGTGGTCCTTGATCCAGCGTTGAAACCAGCATCTCTCCCTCCCGGACTTTGGAGGGCTTCCAGTTTGCCCTCTGTCTGCAGGGCTCTTGCAGCCGTACTAGGCTGGACTTGCCTCTTCTGAAGAGCCCATAGTGAGCCTGGTTGTGAGCTGATGCTGTCAGCTTGAAGGAAGCATGGACCATCAAGTCTAGCTGTACCAGCCTCAAAGCTACAATCAGCTTCCCTCAGGCTTCCAGTAAAATTCCCACACTGGGAGTGGACAGGGCTTAGCATGCAACTGAAGCACTTCAAGCACATGGGACCGTGCAGGACAGACACCTGGGTGGACCACAGGGCAAATGAGAGTGGAGGGTCTCTGTCACAGAGCTCTTCTTGTCTCCTTCCACCCACCCTGGGTACAGCAGACCCTGTCACCTCCCTGCCCTGCTGCTGACTGCTCTTCTCTTCTGCAGAATCATCAGAAGTGTGGTCAAGACCTTCAAGTATTTCTTCGGCCTGAGGTTTGAGGTGAAGGGACTGGAGAACTTCAAGGTGGAGGGCCCTGCTATCATTGTGTCCAACCACCAGAGCATCCTCGACATGATGGGTGAGGAGCTGGTGGGAGGGAGGGAGCAGTTCTCTTGCTCACCATCAGGCAAATCCTGCTGTCATCTCCTGGCCAAGCAGCCACTTGCCCTGGCTGGTCTGTGCTACTGAGCCAACTGATCCAGCTTTCTCTAGCAATATTGGTTGCAGGAAGGGTCTCCCCTCACTCTGAGCAATCACACCCCTGTGCAGCACCCCAGGTACTGCTCAGCTTCAGGTGCTTCTCAGCTCCCTTTTACATAACTGCCTTGCTGATAGCGTGGCTGGCGTAGCACCTGTGTCAGTGTGCCAGGCAGCCAGGCATGAGGGGTGGCCCCCCTGGGCACTGCGGGGCCGAGGAGTAAGCTGCCTCCTGAGGGGTCTTGCTATGACCTGCAGCCACCCTGCCCCTGTAATTCTGCTGAGTCTCCATCTGCTCTGTTGATGGCAGCAGAAGCCAGCAGAGAAACAAGGCACTGGCCTGTCCCTGGTACTCCCCTCCCCCCCCCAAGTTGTGTCTCTTGTCCCATCCAAGCGCAGGATGGGGGGGTGGTGGCTGCTGGTTCTCACCCTCTGCCATCACGTTAGGGCTGATGGAGGTCCTGCCCGACAACTGCGTCCAGGTGGGCAAGAAAGAGCTGATGTACGCTGGCACTGTGGGGCTCATCATCTACCTCGGCGGTGTCATCTTCATCAACAGGAAGAGCACCACCAGCGCCAAGATGGTGATGGCGGAGGTGGCCAAGACTATGGTAGCTGACAATGTGAGTGTGAATGTGGTGCTTGGTGGGGTGGCATGTGTCTGGGCGTCCTGGGGTGGCATGGGGGTGTGTGGAACTCCTGGTGCTGGCTCGCCTGGAGTTACAGCCACCTGCAGCTCTTTGCAAGGCTGGCTGGTGGCTCGGCCAGCAGGAATGGAGCACTGCAAGTGGATTGCTGGAGCAGAGCCTTATCTCCCCATGTGCAGGTGAAGGTGTGGGTGTACCCAGAGGGCACAAGGAACTGCACGGGGGATTTGCTGCCATTCAAGAAAGGAGCATTTCACCTTGCTGTCCAGGCACAGGTAACAGCACTTTGCTCCTGCATGGGGACCCTGAATGCTTCTGCAGTGGCATTGCAGACTGGTCATGCAGTGGTACGGTTTATTTGCTCTCAAGTGAGCTGTGTTCCCAGGTCACAGCTGAGCTCCTCAGCTAAACCACCATTAGGTGTCATAAGTGCTGCCCAGCAGGAGCTGAGAGCCTTTTCCATCCCCTGCGGGAGTGACTTGACCCCTATGGATGGGTGGTTGCAGAAAATGGAGAAGCTGCCTTGTCCTCTGTCCTGACTGCCCTGGCACTGCATTCCCGCTGTCCTATCTGGTGGGCAGAGCATGGGGGACAGGCACACTTGACCCCCTGGCTCTAGGCTTTGCAGGCAGGCGCCTGGCAGCGTGGCAGTGCAGTGTCTGTGCCCTGCTCCTGGGAGCATGGCTGTAGGACAGAGCTTGCTTCTGGCAGGGAGCCCAGCGGGTGCTGCGCTTTGTGAGCTTGCCTAGGGAATCCCAAAGCTGTTGATGCATTTCTCAATCCCTCAAGTTGCAATAGTGTAGTGTTGATTCAGGATTGTTAATGCTAGTGCTTTAGAGCTATGTCTGGGCTTGCTCTGTGTGGAAATAGCTGCTCCCTCCCAGACAGCGCTGTGGCACTTCTTGGCATGTCTTAAATGCCTTCTCTTTCCAAAATGACAAGATCCATGAGCAGTTAGTGGGGGAGCAGACAAACAGCTCCTTGGCTTTGGACAGCTGGGGCTGTCTGTGCTCCTGAAGGAGCAGTGGTGCTTGCCTTGGCAGAGCTCTGGGGTAGTGTGCCGGGGACGCTGAAGACCTGGCTGTGCTGCCTGTGCCCAGGTGGTTGCTGGAAGCTGAGCCACCCTGCTCAGCTCCCGAGTGCTGGGGGCTAGCTGCCTGAGAAGTGTCTGGGAAGAGGTGGGTGCCTTGCCTTCCCATGCATGCTCTGCCTTGCCTCTCAGGACTGGGATGACTCGAGGCCTGAGGGGAAACTGCTTTTCCTAAAAGAGGGGTTATAGCAGGGATCCTGGAGAAGGGTGTAGGTGCCAGATCTCTTGCTGTGTTTGATTGGCCAAGCCCAGGGTGTAGCCTGCATTGTACCATTCCTGTTCCTGCCGGTGTGATGCAACCAAGGCAGGGGCTGGGAGCTGCTAGAAGGAAAGGACGACAGTGGAAATGGTACCCACCTCTGCTAACAGTCCCCCTGAGTCATCGACTGTAGATTGTGTCTGTGTTATCAGCACTGAAATAATGGCTCTGTGCCTGCCCTCCTTGCTGTGTCTCTGCCTGTCTGAAGCTTCCCTGGGAGCAATTGATTGCAACTGGTGACTCCTTTTCTTAGAAGCTGAAGGCACACCAGTTGGCCTGCCCCAAACATGTGCTTGTACAACACGGCAAGGCCTGTTAAAATAGGCAACCTCCAATGTTTGCAGGTCAGAAAATACCTGAGTTTTGAAGCCTGGCTTGGGATGAGGAGCCCCGAGAGCCAGTGCTGACCTGAGGCTGAAGTGTAACTGGGTCCTAGTGCCTTGAATGTCCCTGTGCCTTGAGTTGCCGGGGAGTGGTTTCGATCCCATTTGACTCCTGACTGTCCCAGCCTTTGGAAGTGACTCTTGCTTGTGGGGCTGTGTGTGCCCTGTACGGCTGAGAGCCAGGCCAGGTCAGCTCTGCTGCGTGGGATTTGCTGCTTATCTCTGGCCTGCCCTGGGTTGCTGCAGTGCAAGTAACTCCTCTTTTTCCTCTTCCCCAAGGTCCCAGTGATCCCTGTGGTGTACTCCTCCTTCACCACCTTCTATAACCCAAAGAAGAATCTATTTACATCAGGTACCAAAGAGCCTGAGAGCCTTTACAGTCACTTGGAGACAGGGTTGATGCCATACTCCTGTGGAGATCTGGTTCACAAGGGTGTGGGAGGGAAGCGGAGCTGGGGTGAGCAGGAGTCGTCCCTTTGGGATATGTGTGTAGTCACTTCAAAGCACTTAGCACCAGAGCCTGGGCTGGGTTAACTCAGGAAAGAACGTAATTAAATACGGCGAGGGATGTTTTCATTAAAAATGCGACACCACCTCTCCCTCTCATAACTGGCACAGCCCAGTCACTGTCCCATCCACATCGCAACCCCCATCACAAAACCAAGTCATTTGGTGAGGGCTTGGGGAAAGAAGCAAGCATGTTCTGCCTCCTGACCTTTCAAAGCAGGGATCCCTCTGCAAGCAAACCAAGGAAGCTGGTCGTATCAAAGCTCTGAAGTCTGTTGGTACAAGTGCTGGGCAGAAATTTGGCTTTCAGTCAACTGTAGCAGTACTTCTCATTTTTGGGAGGAAGCCATGCTTGCCATGCTCCCTGCATGGATGGCTGGAGCCAGCCAAAGGTAGGAGGGTTGGACAGCAGCAGATGGAGGGAGCACCCAGTGCAGGCTGTGCCTGGCGTGGCCCTGGAGCTGAGTGGGTCCATGGCCCTGGGCTCCCCCTGCTCTCTTGGCCAGCAGGTGGGGGCAGAGCAGGGACACTGGCCTTGGAAAGGGGCAAGCTCTGGCTGGGGTGTCAGTTTAGGGCACAAGGGAAATGATCTGCTTGGCGCAGCTGTTAGAGGGCAGGGTCTAATCCCCAGGGCAATCTCTTAACCCCTGAGACCAGTGCAGCCTCCACCTGTGCTCCAGGGATGAGCACAGTGATCCCTGTGATGGGATGAGGGCTGTGCTGGGGCTGTCCAGGGTGGGGAGAGCAGGGGTCCTGAGAGGGCAGAGAATGGTGCTCCTGTGGTGTGTGGGTTTCTCAGGCTCCTCTCTTGTTTCCAGGCAAGATCAAGGTTAAGGTCCTACCTGCAATAGACACCAAAGGCCTGACATCAGACGATGTCTCTGACCTCACTGACAGATGCTTCCGCACCATGAGGGACACCCTGTTCCAGTTGTCGGACCGTCCAAGCGAGGCAAAGGACTCTTCCTAGATGCTTCTCCAGGGGTGTCACCATGTGGTGGTGGCTGCAGGAACCCGTCTGTTGCCAAATACCGAAGGAACTTCTCTTCCTCTGCAGTGACTTCTAACTCTGGGAACACCATGGACTGGCACACACGGGGCGTCAAGGCAGCGCTGAGGTTCCCTGTTGAGTGGATTTCTCTTATGGGTTCATTATCTTGCAATGAAACGTCTCCTTTTTCTGAATTTCTCAGGCATCAAACTTGTGCTACCAAAGGGCTCAGTGACCAGAGAGGTGAGTTCCCCCAGCTCAGGCAGCTAGCATGGGGCGACAACGCAAACCTGGCTGGAGGTTGGGCTCTGCCTCCCATGAGTGCCCCTGCACCTGTGTTCCTGCAGGCTCAGCTAGTGCTGGCCTGGCCCTGTGCTGTCCCAGATGGAAACCACCAGGCAGTAGTTTGTATCTGCACAACCTTGATGCTGCTCAAACAGCGCTGAGAATTGGGTGAAAATCCAGACTCTGGCTCTTCGGCAGCACTGGGAGTGCCGTGTCCTCCCTGGGCAGCCCGGAGCACTGCCATCCGGCATGGTAGACCTCGTGGGAGGTCTCTGGGGCAGGGCCTGTCTTCTTGAGAGATGCCTTTGGGTCACAGCAGCATCTTGTGCTGGGGCTTTGTGTTGCCCAGGCACTCCTGAGCCAAGTCTTTCACTTCTGAAGAAAGCACCAAGCCAATAACCTCAGCTGGGCTGCAAACGGGAATGTGTGGGGCCAGTCAGCCTTATAGTGTCTCCTAGGCCTTGATTGCCTTGTCTGAACAAGTGCCCTTGCTCATTGAGGGGTGCAGCAGTGGAGGGGGAAGCTGCAGTCTGACCCAGCCAGCCTATATGGTCTGGTCAGAGTTTAGCTGAATGCTGTCCAGCCTTGCCAGTTTAGTCATCTTCTGAATGAAACCCCATGATTGTTTCTACCATTCAGAGCCACCAGCTTGATTTTAAAACTGCACAGATCCGTCGGAGTCCTGGGCAAACCTGTCCTCACATGTGACTTGTTCATGGCACACCTCTGGATGCCGTGTGTGACATGCACCTGGGTCAGCTCAGAGCTTCCGTGGTGTTGGGAAGCTGTGGTGCCAACTCCCTGCCGTGGTTTGACCTTGTCACAGTAGTGCCTGCAGTACTTGTTGCAGATGCAAAGGGCTCTGTCACGCTTGTTTTGCCACTTGTCATGGTCAGCAGTGGCCGAAAGATGGTGCCTGTCCCACGTGTCTTTGTGCAGATCTCAGTGGAGCTGCTGCTCTGCAAGGCTTATAAAACACCTGCAGAGCTGCAGGGCGGGCGAGCTGCAGCTGTAACGGGGCTTGGAAGGCTTCAGCTCTCCCTTTGGGGGAAATGGGCTCCTTCCCCCATTTGGATAAAGGGGTTTCCCCTGTGCTTTGGGGTGATGGACCAGCAGGGCTCCTGGATCCCTCACCGGGAGCTGCAGAAGTGTTGATGACCTCTGCAAAGAGCAAGGCTGGGTCAGGTCCGTGGTTCCAGGGGGTAATCCTCACCTCTAACTTGGGTTCAGGGAGGCTTTACCTCTCCTGTTCATGGTGCAGGGTATATAACCTTAAGATAAGCTGCCTGTGGCTACTCAGGTAACCACCACAGCTGGCTTTTGCAGCCTGTCTGGGGCTGCGTTGGTGGAATTTACGGTCATGTGGCATTTTGGGGTTAAAGCCTCAACTGGGAAGGGCAGGGAGTTCCCGTAGAGCCAGCGGTCCCCAAGGGCTGGCGCTGGTGGGGGCTGGGGGCTTTATCGGAGGGGCCTTATGGTACAGACTCAGGGGTCAGACCTGCTGTGGGACAGGTTGGGGTGGGAGGATGGGAACCAAACCAGCACTTTGTATGAGTGGCAGATAAAGGACTGTCATGGAGGTTAAACCCAGGAGGGTCCTAGGAGGACTCCTCGGGGGGGGGATAACCACATCCATGGAGTAACTCCTGCAGCATCCTTCCCTGGGAGGAGGGAGCGGTGCCTCTGTGTGCAGTTATCTGCTGTTCACTTTTAATTGGGTTGAGACTAATGTTATGTGCTTTTTTAAAAAAAAAAAAGTACACTTGGGTATTTAAATAAAGGAGACTCCTGGTCTTGTGTGGGAGCTGAGGGAGGAGGGCTGCTGTGGGAGGAAGAAGGGTGCCAACCCTTCAGCTCTTGCAGGGGGTGGCTTTGGTGATTGAGGGGGAATGGCAGGTCCTTGTCCCCACCCTGTGTCCCACAGGCAGAAGGGCTGTGCTTCTGCACCCCAGCATCACACGGAGCCACAGCCTGGCCTGAACGAGGAGGACAAATGCCTGCGGGGACCTGTCGCAGGGGAAGAGGAAGGTGGTGCCTGTGTGGATGAGAGCCCATGTCAAAGCAGGGCCCTGGAGCAGGCACCTTCCCAGCCAGTAACGATCCCACAGCCTCAGTGTGCGCAGCAGGAGGCTTTATTTTGGTACAACCCCTGCAGCACCCTGTTGCCCACATGGCACGCAGCTCCTCCTGCAGCTCCACTCTAGGCAAGTGGGAAAGTGTTGTACCAGGTTGGTCACATCTGCTCTGCTGTACCAGTGTCCTTGGGCTTGAGCAAACAGTGTTGGGGGGAGGTAGGCGCATGCACAGCGGCTGTTGGATCTGGGAGAGCCGGGCTACACCGAGCTGGTGCTTGTGCCAGTGTAAACGTGGGTGTGCCAGGCCTCGGTCCCCATCCAGGCATGCAGAGGACTGTCCCTCCCTCCTTGGCCTCACCCTGTTGGCACTACTGAATGGCACAGGTTTGTCCCTGTCTGCTCTGTGTTGTTGATGGGAGTGTCACAGGGAAAGGTTTTCTATTAAAGCAAGTAAAACCAGACTCTCTGTGCCTTCAGGCCCATGTAAAAGCTTCATCCTTGTTACTGCTCTGTCGGGCCCAGGGATGGTGCAGAGTACTGTGAGCAGGAGCAGGTAATTTCAGAGCAAGCTGCTGCAGCTGCTATGCTAAGAAGCGGCGAGGCAGCAGCCCACCTCCAGCGCTCATGGAGGGAGGCTGGTCCTAGAGAGCAGAACAGAAGCTACAGGGATGGGAACCCATTCCCTGTACCCAGCCAGCACCGTACCTTTGCAGGGACTAGTTGCACCCATCCACTGCCACAATGCCTGGCTTGGGGCTGCCCTCTCTGCCACAAGGCATTTTTGGCTGTAGTCTTCCAAATGCAGGACTTGCCCCCACCTTCTTTGGGTGGGAGCAGGTAGGGGGAGCATGGGGGGTAGCTGTCCTGCTTGGGCCAGGTCTCTGCTCCACTGGGAGATGATGTCCTAGGGTAATGCTAAGGAAAAGCCAGGCAAAGCTCCGCAAAGCTAAGCACCACGCAGCTTCACGTACAGCCAGTCTCTCTGGCACAGCCAGACAGGTGCTAATGGCATGAGGTAAGGCATTTATTTTCTGCCGCTCCAGCAGGAAGGGGGTGAGATGCTGAGGGCTCAGAGTCCAGTTTGGAAGTAACTGCGTGACCTTTGATAAGGTGAATTAGAAGAGAAAATTATGGCGATGCTGATGGGAAACCAGCCTTCTCCTGCTACCCTCTGCCTTCCTGTAGATGTGGCTTCGTCCCCAGCCTGGGGCTGGAGAGTGAGATAAGAGCTGTGGATGCATTCTGCTTGCTCCAATTCCTTGGGTGCTTGGCTAGAGTTCATTTTTGCAGGAACCTGGGAAGATGGGGGGGAAAAAAAAAAAAACCAACAATCCAGCAATGTTTTTAGCCTGGGTTTGGTTTGTCTCTTTCCCCAAGAAGGATGAGGTTGACCTCAACCTCTGTGAATGTCACCAACACTTGCTGCTTTCCCTTTGCCAAACAACCCCAGGCTGGCTCTGTCCCACCAAATTTGGGAGCGTTACTCTCGCCTCCCTGGCATGCTGCAGTCCTTGCCTGGGCCTGGGAAGTCCTGTCCAAAGCATCCCAAGGTGAGGGGGGGGAAGCCAGTGACGATAATGCTGGCTGCCCCAGGATGGGAGGCTGGGACCAGCCTGTCCCCACCGCAGATGTAGCCGGTGGCTCTGTGTGACGGAAGCAGGCGCTGCTGGTCACCAAAGTCCCCAGGGAGCTCTGTGGGCTGGGGAAGGGACCGCACGGGGTGGCTGCTGCCCAGCCACATGCAGTTGTGAGTCTGTTGTGCTGCTAACTGACTGTGTCACAGCAGAGCATTGACAGTCTGTGCTGAACTGGGGGTAATTCAGACTTAGGGGGGCTAAAATGGTCACGGCTTAAAGAGATCCAACCTTGTGCCTTCAGTGGTGGTTTAAAGAGGAGAAAATATTTTTTAGTCCTTACATCCCCACTGGGCAGATAATTGGAGAGTGCAGTTGTATCTTAGCATTCAATTATGAAATGCTTCGCAAGGCACAGAAAATGGATGGCTACTTAACTCTCCATGGGATGCCCTGCAAGCCCTAGTGCTTGCTGGAGTACGAAAGGACAGTCTTGTGTCCTCCAGGGACTTTCAAGACCACAAGAGGGACAAAAACAAGCTTTGCTTGCTGGAACAGGCTTGGCAGAAGTTAATTTCAGGACTTTGGAGTCATCCCTTGGAATAAATCCATGTTACCTTGTGATACTGCCCACATTCCTCAGTGCTGTCACTAATAATATGTACAGGGCAATACTAGGAAACTCGGTCTGCTGGAACACTGAGTGGTTCTGATGATTAGCCCTTTCTGAGATGTTTTTCAAGTGTCTATTTGCAGCTACTTAGTCTTCAAACAAGTTCTTTGAAATCTTTTATATCTAAGCCATTACTGCAAGCAGTGAACTGGGACTGGGTATGCCCTGAAACAGTTTCCCCTTAAGTCTTTCCGAGCACCCTCACACCTCTGCCATGAGCACCAGGCTGTGGCTGTACACCAGCTCCTGAGCTGGCCCAGCCGTGCCTAGTTTCTGGATGTGTTTGACTGGAATTATTTAATGGGAAAAAGAGCTGCCTATCAAAATAGTGTTCATATGGTTTGTGCTCTACTCTGAGTCAAGCTGCAGTGCTCCGGGGAGAGCATTGCGCACACCTCAGGGATGTTGCCCCACTCTGCAGTGCTGCAGGGGAGCATGCCAGGCAAGACCCCTCACCTTCAGCCATTTCACACATGACAGCTCTCACCAGTGTCTCTTCTTCAGAGTTTGCTACTTAGGAGACCCTCTCTGGTCCACTGCTTGGCAAAGGACTGGTCTGTAGACTTCAAAAAGAAATGCCTAAAACTTCCCAGGCTCGTAAATCTGCCAGCTTCTACATGCTCCCTAAACTCTCCTGATTGACTTTTTGGACTGTTAATTTCCTAAGGTTTCTTTTCTAAGGACTAAGTTATAACACTGCAGGAGGGGAACACAGCCAGCAAGGGTGCTGATTGCGAGACATGACCCACTGCTCGTAGCGGGCTCCCTCTGCTTCTGCCCCAGAGCCACGTTTCCATGTGCCAATGTTACGATTTTTGGCTGCTACAAGGGCAGTCAGATGGTGCAGCCATAGAAACAGCTTTGAAATTAAGCTAATGGGCTGTTTGTGTTCATCTTTTATTAATTACAGGCTGCTGAGCTTGAGGGAGATATAGATTAATAGTGGTGTATGTGTTACTGATCTCATTGGCCTGCATCTGCTCACCGTGGCCAGTATGGGTGGAGTGAAGTACTTCAACCTTGCTTTTTCCAGGTACTTACATGTCTCCAGCCGCTCCTCGAGGAAGGAGATCTGCTCGCTCAGGGAGTCGATTCTGTCCAGTTGCTGGAGGGAGTGGGACAGCCGGCTGATGGGGTCTGCGCTGACGTCCTCCGGTGCAGATGGCATGAGGTTGTGGAAGGGGGCCAGCACTGACTGGAGTTTCTGCAGGGAGAAGGCGAGCCATGAGCATGTCCTCCCCAGCCACGAGGACTACCTGGCAGGACACAGCACGTCGCCTACCGGGGTGCACCCCACTGGGGGGGCACACTGGCCGGCTCATGGGGCTTTGGTTGCGTTCAAAGGGCCGCCGGGCTGGAAAAGCTGCTGTGTGGGTGCTGCCGGCAGCGTGGAGCACAGCTGGGATTGCTGCGGCATGAGGCCAGCATGATGTTAAAAATAGAGCCAGGACAGAGGGAAACCCTGGCTGCGAACAGCCCAGGGTGGGAGCTGGCTGAGTGCAGCCTCATGCTGCAACAGGGCAGTGAGGGCAGGACAGAGGTGTGTGCTGAAAGCTCACCTGCTCCAGCGCTTCCACTCTGCTCTTTAGGTCTTTCATTTCTTCCTTCATTTCACTGGGGGGACCTGAAAAAGTGACCAAGAAAAGGTCAGTGAATAAAAGCCCATTGCCTGAGGTGAAGTGGAAGGTGCTGGGGAGAGACATTGCTGCAGGGCTCATGCCAAGCTCTGCTGTTTCCACTCCTCTCCTAGTGAGCCCCCAGGGTCTGCCCCGCTGGGACCAGCCCCTGGAGCATCAATCGATTCCAACATCTGCTGCAAGCACTGGCATCTAGTCCTGCTGCTAATGCACACAAGCCTCTCCTTGCTGCTGGAGTACCTGCAACAAAGTGGGGAATTTTTCAGGCAGTGGAGTGATGCTTAAAGGATAAGACATCTGGCGAAGCCTGGCCTTTCGTGCCCGTGTTGTCAGATTAGTTAGCACCCGGGTCTGTCCTGTCCCATGGCACGCACAAAGGATTGTCCCTGCTGAGGGCCCTGGACACGGGATAAAGGCAGGTGGCTTGCGGGGCACGTGCAGATGGTGCCCTGCTCTCCCAGGCGTTTCCTGCATGATGCCCGTGCTGGCCACAGCGCATTATTACTCACGGTACGAGTTTGAAGTGTCACAGCGCGTACCAAAAGTAATAATGGGCCATCACCAGCAGCGCCCGCCGCTCCTCGTGGCTTCAGACTTGCCCTGTGGGAAGGACGACGATGATGACGGAGAGAACAGCTTGCATCCTGGCCACTGCACACCACAGATAGGCTCTGTCACCCTTGCAGATGGAGCAGTGGCTGGATTTGTGCACAGGGGAGGTTGCTTGTGTGGTAGAGGGATTCCCAGGTCACTGGGAATAAAGTTGAGGGGTTCCGGCTGTCATCCCCTCTCCTGTCTTTTGCCAGTCCTGCTCCAGCCACCCTGTGATGCTGAGTGTTAATTCCAGCTTTCACTGAAGGCCCTGAGCAGCCGGGGCTGTTCTGCAACAGGGGACAGGTTACCTGTTTGGCTGAAGGTTTCTGGCTCAGGGGCTGGCACCAGGGGCTGGCACGCCTTGTTGTCAGCAGCGAGGCTGAAGCCGTCCCGGCAGGCACAGCGGTAGCTCCCAGCTGTGTTGATGCAGAGCTGACCGCACGCGTGGCTCTGGCTGGCACACTCATCCACATCTGAAACCACAGGTACGGCTCAGCGAGGACAGGGCCGGTGAGGAGGCGCTTACCAGGGGCAAGGGGCGCAGATGGCTCAGCCCGGCTAGCAGGGGTCCTGTCCCCTCGCTAGAGCTGCATTGGGCTCACACAGGGTAGGGATGCAATGGGACCACAGACCAAGCTGGCGTTTGTGCTGGGCACAGCTCTGGGTGCTCTCAGCACTGCAGGGTGTAAGCACGAGACCCACCAGCGCCTGCAACAGCCTTTCCTTTTGCACCCAGCTGGAGTAAACCTGGGCTAACCCTGAGGGCGATCCGGCCTCCTCCCCCCTGCCTGCTCCCCGCCAAGAAGAGCCAGAAACAAAAGCTGTGGTCAGAAATGTCCCAGCTCTAGCCAGGCGGGCGCAGGCAGCGCTCAGCTCTCATCCTGGATTTATGGCCGGGGTTTTGGTTCCAGCCAACCGTGGCGAGGAGCTATCAGCCTTTCAAGTGTGTACAAAACCCAGTAACCTCTCCTCACACGGGGGAGTTATTAAAGCTGTTCCCACAAAGCAAAATGAGCTGAATCACTTCCCACGCCCAGGCGAATCTGTTTTAGGCAGTGGGAAAAATCCTTTCCCCTCTGTGCTGGAGCCGGAGCTGTCAGCGATGTGCTCAGCCCTGCCTGGCCCAGCGTGGGTCAATGCCACACGCTTCTCCTCTGCCTTATGGGAGGGCAGAAAGCCGGGAAATGCCGTGGCAGAGGTTTGCACCACGATGGTGTGCAGTGGGTCTGCAGAGCACTGCTGCCCTCCACACTGCCTGATTTCCCTGCACTCTGGCGAGGAGCATCGAGCTGCTCTCATGCTGGAGAGGAGCTCGGTGCCTGGGGATCGCCAGGCTTTCCAGATATTTTTGGTTTACAGATTTAGTCTCTGCAGTAAATGGGCGTCTTAGTTTACAGCGAGAGTTTACAAAGCTTGGGAGATAAACAATCTCTGGCCGACCCCACAAGTGTTAACGGCTGCGCTGCAAGAAACCCTTTTGCTGGCTGCACAGTGACGGCAGAGTACAGCCTCTGCTCACGCTGACCCAGCGCAGAGCAGCGGAGAGAAAATGTGGATGTCAGGGCTGCACTTGAGGGCTGAGAGCACCGACGCAGCCAAGGGGAGGTCAGAGCTCCCCTGGGAGCCAAGCTTCCCATCCTTTCCTGGCCAGACCATCAGGCGTCACTGCCCTGGAGCAATACGTGTAGGTGTGGGGTCTAGGTGTGGGTGTGTGCGTGTGTGGAGGAGTAACACACTGGTTCTCCTCTGTGGTCTGAGTAGCACCAGGCATGCGCAAAGGCTTGATGAGGAGCCACGGTGCTGGTCCCCGTCCCCCACCAAGGAGTCTGTGGGCAGAGGACCTCCAGAGCCCCATGGCAGCCCCGCTGCTCCCCGGAGAAGCTCTCCTGGCAGCGGCGGGGCAGGCCTGATGCAGGGAGCCCGGAGGGGAGCAGCACAGCTGGTACCTGTCTGGCAGGCTTGTCCCGTCCAGCCGGGCGGGCAGGCGCATCTGCCGGGGAAGGCGCAGCTCCCGCCATTCTGGCACGGCACCCAGCAGAGAGCTGTGGGACCAAACACAAGCACAGCGTCGCCGGGCAGCTCTGGGGGTCCCAAGCTCCCTCCCTTGCCACCGTGGAGCCGGGGCCAGGATGCTCTGCACCAGCCCCAGAGCGGTGAGGTTGCTCTGAGCGGGGTGCACAGGGCACAGGACAGATGGGATGAGCAGGACCTTGGTTTTGCAGCCTGGAAAGAGGCCAGGGTGCCTGCAGCCAGCACAGCCAGGAGGAAGGAGGGCCGACGGGCAGCAGCAGGCCCTGGGAAGCCTCTGGTGCTGCGCTCTGAGCTCATCCGGGGACGGAGTAGCTGCTGATATGTTTTGCATTTGTTTTGTGCTGTGCATCACGATTGCCTCCTGAAAGCATTTCTCTTCCATTACTGCTGATTTATATGGAAAGGACTTACTCATTTTATTTATCCTCTGGTAACTATAAAGTTAATAAGCGATCCCAAAGGAAAAAGGCCTGCGAGGCAGCAAAGAAAGCCTGGGAATTAATCAGAAATTGAACCACATTTGGTTGTGATGCCGAAAATTTAAATGCTTTCCTACGGGGAGAATCCGCCTGACAGGCGGAGTGCTGGTAAATGAGAGAGCTGGCTGCCGGGGCCTCATCCAGGGACCTGAGCTACCTGGCCCATGGGGTCTGGGGGAAGGGCGAGTGCTGACACCAGGGTGGCACAGCAGCCTCTTACCTCTGTTGCAGCTGAGCACATGGCTGTTAGCTCTGCTCCAGCCGGGACAGCATGAGGCTGTGGGCTGGGGCAGTTGCTTGTACACCTGCCGGTAGGCAACCCTGTAGATGGTCCTGCAACGCAAGGATGGGGCTGAGCTAGGTGACTGAGAATCTGCCCCAAGCCCCTCATCCCATTCCCACGCCAGTGGGTCAGACTCCCTACGCTGGCACCCCCTGCTCGGGGGCTGGGAGCCCCTTCCCCAGGGATCAAGGCAGGACTCCCCCCTTCTGCAGCCCCCGCTGGTCGCTGCCTCGCTGGGATAGATCTGGCTCGCTCTCAGGGACGAGGTCCACGCTGTGGGCAGCTGCCCTCACCTGTAGGTGCTGCAGAGGCGGTGGCCCTGGCAGGTGGTGAGGTAGGGCTGGTAGACAGGCTGGACGTGGGACTCGGTATAGGCGGCTGCCCGGCCCTGCGGCACCGTGGCACAGACTCTGCGGCTGCGGAGAGGGGAGCAGGTCAGACACCGGCTGAAAACCAACCCGCCACTTCTCCCTTCGGGGCAAAGGGGCTCCACCGATTTACACCAGCCCAGAACATGGCCTGACAGTCCCTCTCTCTACATTTAAATGGCAGCAGCTAATTGCCCGAGTGACCCGGGAGGTTACTTCAAGCTGTTTCAGGGCAGCGACACAAAGCTTGAGCGCTGCAGGCTGCACAGGCTCTTCTCCCCAGCCCTTGTGCAAAGGCGCTGACGCCTCCTCATGCGCTCACCCCGACACAGTCCCTCCGTCCCGGGAGAGCAGACAGGGCGCAGATTTAGAGGGGATTTACCCAATGCAGTTCTCCCTCCATTCATCACCTCCCTTCCCTTAAAATCACTCACTTTCTGGGTGGATTTTTCCTTTCTGAGACTTTTGCACTCCTGAAGCAGATGCCCCTGTGGTCACCAAGAAATTAATGATTTTGCAGGAAGGGTCAGGCTCACCGCAAAAAGGTAGAGGCCAGAGGAAAGTCACCTTCCAGTCTTCCTAAGATAACTGCGATCCAGTCAAAAGCTTTCCCAAGGTTAACAGCCAAAGTGGTCTTGGTTAAAAATTCTTTTTTTCAACATTTTCCAGCCCAAGCAGGCCAGTCCCACTGAGGAACTTGCCTACTTGTCTCACCCTCCCAGCCCAATTAGAAACTAGAATAAAAAGCCTGGGAATTAGCATGGACATCAGATGGCTTCCATTAACTCCAGAAAACTCCTTTCAGCTTCACTGATTAATGCTATAGAAGATGCAATTTTTAAATGGCAATTGTTTGCTTTGCAAAATTTAGAATAAAGCTATAGCTGCAGCCTGTGCGTGTGAGCAAGGAATTCAGCCTGTGGTTTTAGTCACGACCAGAATGCAAAAGGTTTAACGCTAGAGGAGGGTATTTCAACGTAAAAACAAACTTTGTAGAAAATGTGAGCTGTATCTGAGGGGTGGGCATTGAGCTCCTTTTGGCTGGGGAAGAAACTGGGGCACCGAGCTCTGGGCTTCCTCTGACCCAGCGGGAGCTGAGCTGTGCCTGCCCAGGCCGTGCTGGGATCCAGGGCACCGTGTCGGGCCCATTTCCCGGAAACGGAAGGGGAATTGCTGGAGCTGCCACTCCCGGGCTTGCGGGACTGTGACCGCAGCCGCCGCAGCATCCCAGGGAGCACAGGGCATGGCAGGCAACAACCCACCGGGGCTTTCCACGCCTGTGTCCCCTGGATGTTGCATCCTCTCAGAGCTGGGAGGCTGCACCCTCCTTTGCTGCCTCATTTGCAAGGCTTGATTGGCATGATAGCAAGATTGCACATGTATTTTTGTGCAAGGATGTACTTGAAAGAGACAATAATAATTCATGAACAGCACAGGACCTGATTAGCTTTTGACTCTCCCGGAGAAAAAGCCCAGAGTGTTTTTGTGTCCCCTCCATGGAGCTAAACGGAGTTGGGGCATTTTCTCTGAGGGGCTTTTTTGCTTCAGTGACAAAGCAAACAAACACCAGCAAAGGGCTGCCGAGCCCTGGCTGCCCCGGGAGGACTCGGCTGAGCCTTTTCCCACCTCCTCGCAAGCCCGGCGAGCTAGCTATGCATGTGCAGCCGGCTGGCTGAACAGGGCTCTTCGTCACCAGGACGGGATGCGACTCGCTGTGACATGCGACAGTGCACACCTGGGAGATGCAGACAAAAAGGGGGCTTACCCTGCCCGGGCAAAGCCGTTCGTGCTGGTCACGCTGAGGATGAAGAGGAGTCCCAAGAGGAGGCAGCCGATGCGGCGCATATCCTGTCCCTCCTGTGGCAGCCTGGGCTGTGCGGCACGACCAAGTCTCGCTCTTTGGTGGGAAGTGCTGGCTCCTACCACATGTCTCACCCTTCAGCGGGGAACCCTGCAACGGGGAGAAGAACAGTGTGAATATGTGCCATCCGTCTCCAGCCGGTGACATCTGACAGAGCCGTGGGGACGGAGCCAGCCCCCGCTCCTGGGGTCAGAGGGACAGCCCCGAGTGTGCACAGACCCTTGAGGGCAGTGCAAGGGGCTGTGGCAGGAGCACACTTGCTGGCAACAGAGCAGGGTGACAAGCCAAAGCACAGGGGAAGAGGGGACATGAGGGACCCATGAACCCCTCGCAAGGTGGGAGCTCCTCCAGGCACAAACCTGCTTCGCCCCACTCAAGTCACTGGTGCAGCAGTGATTTACCCCAGGGGGACGCCTGGCCCGGCATGCAGAAGATGCTCTCACAGCACCGGGGGCCGCACAGTCGCTTGTCGAGTAGCAGGGAAGGGACCTGTGTTGCATGAAATACACTGCCGGTTCCAGACAGCGAGGGCAAAACAATGGCCCGTAATTTCTTAATCCATACAGCATTGTAAAGCTGCCTTTTCCCACCACATAACACACTGAAATCTGATCTTCTCTTTAAAATACAAGTTCTTGCCAGAGAAAAGTGCTGTAAGGGCCATATGTACTGTCTGCAGAGTCAGTACTAACCGAGTCGTGCATAAAGAGGCTTTCATTTTCTAGCAGAGGACAAATATGAAACAAGGCTGAAGAAGGTCAATAATAATATCTAATTTAAACAATATCTAATTTAAACAAAACAGTTGGCCTCCGGATGGCAGCAGTTAAAGGAGGAAGAAATAAAGAAACCCACCTTAAATATGTGCCAATTAAAGAAAGAATCAGTCTTTCTGATTAAACCTTGAGACAGGAGTGGCTTTATGGGGAGGCAATGCAAACTGAAAGATCCTTCTGAAAATGCAAATATGGTGAGCTGCGAATAAACTTTCTAAAATCCCCAGGTGATGTGGGATTGGGGATTGCAGTTTCATCCCCAAACTCCTTTGGGACAATTCCTAACTCCGAGCCAAGTTGTTGGGGATAACTGGCATAATCATCCCAAATCTATCGACCCTGCAGGTCTCAAAGCCCTTCGCCAAGGCACTCAGTATCATTTTTTCCTTTGTGCAGGTAAAGAAACTGAGGCACGGAGAGATGCAGACCTGCATCTGGAGAGAAACCAGCCTGGTGCCTTCCTGCTCCTTAATATCAAACGTCTTGTGCATGTTTCCATGCAGCGATGGCGCTGAGCGAGGTGGACGGCTGGCTGAGCAGCCCCTTCCCCTCCTCACAGCCCATGAGCAGGGCACGCGGCTCTGCCTGGCTGAGCAATAGGGAGGTTTCGTGTCACAGCAAATTGACTGTATCGCTATAAAACACAATCGGGACCTCACTCTGTCCCTGAATTCAGCGGCACTGCGGAAGCTGAGGGTCTGGCTCCAGGACAGGGAGGGATGGCAACGTGCCCACCCTGCTCCTACAGTGGTACGAGCAATTCCCATGGAGCCACAGCCCAGCAGGGAACTGCAGATGCCCAAGCCCATCTTAACCTCTGTACAAGCCCAGCTTTGAGGACGTAAGGAGGATTTTGGTGATATAAAGCCTGCAGTCCTCCATTCTCCTCCAAACACAGAGATAAATTTCATCCTCTAATGATTAATATGTGGTATCTCCGCCAGCAGGAAATCAAATCTTGGTTGACCTGCAGGAAAGTTTTAAAAAAGTAGTGAAGAAGCCTTCTTTCTTCCCAGTCCTTCTGGAGACATCCCAGGGACACTAGCACACAGACACATACTGCTCAGCCAGCCGGCTTTTCCCAGGGCTATACTGGGACACATATGTTCCTTACAATCACAGATCCCCAGACTACTGGTGCTTCCCCAGAAGTCTGTAAGTCAAACTCTGCCAACCGTCTCCATCCTCCCACAGAATTCCCGTGACTGCTGCAGGAGCTTTCCCTGTGGGGAAGGCAAGAAATGCAGGGCACAAGCCTAAAATATAGGCAGTTTGTTTTTTCACTTTGAAATGGAACAGCATTGCCCTACCCCAAGTGGTCAGAGTATCCCTCTGGGTCATAAAATTATGGTTGCTTCATACCAGAAAAAGTTTCAAAAGTGGAAAATATGATAGTCTGTACTTGACTTTTTTAAGAGTTTATGAAAATCGGCCTCTTTCTTTAAAGCCACTGAAGATTCTCCAACCTGTTGCCACTAGCTATTCTAATACTCCTCTTCTAAAGCACATAACTTAAGGAGAATCTTTTCATGATGAAGAAAAAAAAATAGTGTTTTTTGTCACTGCCTTTCTAGTCTCTCAAATGAAGAGGTGAAGCCCCATGGTCTGGCAAGTGAAACTATGTGGGTGCATCTGAGCTTCTGCTGTTTCAGCAGCAAAGTCTCCTTGGCTGGCCATGTGCTCCTGTGAGTCTCGGGGTCCCTCTCCCGCCAGCCAGAAACGTTCTTGTAACTCTCCTAAGTCTGCTCTCGCCTAACCTGCTGCAGCAACTAAAGGGAAAATGCAACCCACTGTGTGAGTGAGCAGTGCTTTGTCCAGCTCTGCCCATGAAACCAAGGCTAGAACTCCAGCTGATAGCAGCAGTAGGAATCGGGGTCTGTCTGCAAAGTGGTGCAAGAGAATCCAGTGCCTCAGGAGGATGCGGGTACCCTCAGGAGAATGCAATGGCTGCACTTTTTCAAACAGCCTGGCCTGGTTCTGCAGGTGAAACCGCTGCTCCCAACTGCGTGCTGGACCTGGTCTGTGCCCTTAGAGCCAAACCCTCCTGGAGAGGGTGGGCATCAGCAGTGGGGAGATGGATTTTCCCCTACAAACACCTCCAAGCTGTTCTCTGCTTAGGCTGGGATGCAGGCACCGCGGAGCACAGGCACAGGGATGCAGACGCGACGGAGCAGCGGGCATGGGGACGTGGGCACGACGGAGCAGGGCGCA
>WAAD01000428.1:68910-150093 GCA_013389945.1 Fregata magnificens | reverse complement strand
CCCGCGGCCCCGCCGAGGTGCCCCGGCCCCCCGGGGGACACGCAGGGACAGGGCAGGGCCGCCCGGAGAAGTCTGGTCCTGGCGAGGGGACACGCAGGGACAGGGCAGGGCCGCCCGGAGAAGTCTGGTCCTGGCGGGGGGACACGCAGGGACAGGACAGGGCCGCCCGCAGAAGTCTGGTCCTGGCGAGGGGACACGCAGGGACAGGGCAGGGCCCCCCCCCGGAGAAGCCCAGCCCGGGGTGGGGGACACGCTGGCGTTGTGCCCCATATGTCGTCGCTGCCATGCTGACCCTGATGGAGACCGGACTGCAGGGCGTCCCTGCCCTGGCATCGGTCTGGAGGCTTACCTGCAGACTCCCTACGGCAGGCTGAGCCCCGCAACCCCATGTGATGAGGACACGAGGTCCCTGACCCCCCCCAGACCAGCTCGCCTGGGTGGGCAGGGGATTAACGGCAAGAGAGGGAGATCCCAGCATAGCCCCCAGCCCTTCGCCCAGGGGTGTTCAGGCTCGCAGCTGAAATCGTTCATCACCAGTGCAGTGCCCAGGGCAAATTGATTTCTCTTTGCTAAAAAATACTGTAGCTGGTTCTGCACTCCCCAAGAGGACACGTAATTATAAGAGGAGACATCGTCTTTCCCTAGGTTAGGGACCTAACACACCATACCCGTCCATAGCCTCCCACCGTGCCCCGTTAATCCCCCTGAGCTCATTACAACAGCAAACTCCTTCAGAATCAGGCGATGAACTGCCAGGACAGGCAGGCTGTTCCAGCGAGCCCTAAAGGATGCTTAAAGGATTCCTTGGACATCCCCCCAGCCGTGGAGCAGCGTGAGGATGGACCAGGAGAGACGCCCATGCAGGGCGCAGCTCCGCCGGCTTGCCAACACCGGCCCCGGGACAGATCGGGCAGGCCAATCTCCCAGCTGCCTGCAGGTTTCTCGTGTTAAATGCCCGGTTACTTATCAAAGAAAATTCTGCAGTTCGGTTCGTGCCAAACTGCCACTTGTTTTGTCTACATTTTTCTCTGGGAAATTAGAGCACAGAGGCTTATTGTTTTTCAAATGACTTAGGCACCTGCCCATGCACAGAACCAGCCTTAAAGATAGCAGGGGTCTGATGTGCAAATGAATGGCAGGATACAACCCCCTGGGAATATTTGTTCTCATTAAGCTTTGCAACTTTTTTGAAAGCATGTAGGCATTTAAAGGAAATATTTATCAGTTAAACAATAATGGCTCCAAAAGAGCAATTGAGATCACTGGCCCATCCCCTCTATTTCCTCATGGATACGCTGAGGCTGCTGGTTGAACTGGAGCTGTCTCAGGTCATGCTGTGCCCTCTGGGGAAGCTGATGGGTGCTAGATGTGCTGGCTTGGGGCTCTCAGGCGGATCCATGTAAAAGGAGCATAAACTGCTTTGGTCAGATCCTCCCTGGGGAAGGGAGCAGAGCAGAGGGGAATCAGCTCTGGGACGTGCTGGTGAAGATGGAGCTCCATTGCCAGGGAGGATGGAGCGTGTGGGAGACGGGATCTCTCCCAGCAGCAAGGGAAAGGCTAGCTGATGCTGGTGGAAGCACAGCTCCACGTTACACAGCATCTCACATAGCAGAAACAGATTTGCTTGCTCTGTCTGGATCCAGCCTACCTCTGGGGAATGATTTCAGCTCACTTAATCTCATAAGCGTGAAGCACAGGCAACTTTTCCCAAGAGCCTTGAAGGGACGGTAATTATCTTATTATGCAGACAGTGTTACTGTCTTTTCTGGTGTGTGGGGGAGATGAACAGAGCCTGATACTCAACTTGTCTAATAATTGCAAAATGCATGTGGAAGCCGATGGAAAGCTTCTCCATCTGACCATACTGAAAGCACAGAATCTAATTTCACAGCCGAGACACTCACCTTATCTGTCGTGCTCCATCATTTGTCCTGGGCAGGGATCCTTTCCTTATGGAGCATCTTGGTTTCTTACTGTCAGAACAGAAAAAGCCCACTGTTACACTCCGCTTGTCGTGGAGGCAGAGATCCAACCCTTGCCCATAATGGACCTGGTGTGGCGTTCCCTGGATGCTCCCAAAGGTCCTTGCGGAGTGGGGTGGAGGACGAAAGCAGGATCGTGGCCACAGAGTGCCTGTGTCCGGCATTGGCACTGAGCTCACACCACAAAGGCTCGCTGGCGTGCCGGAGAGGCACAGACACCGTGATACCAGTGGTAGGGCACGGGGAGACCCGTCCCTTCCCTCCTGTGCAGTGCAGACTGCACAGTGGGTGTTTTAGGAACATCCTATGGGTCCTGATCCTCCCCTTGCTCACACGAGCTTGCAGTGTGGGTCACCCTGCTGTGACCCCGGTGGGAAAGGCCAGGCAGAGCCATGGTGCCTTTGCACCCTTTGGGGTAGAGCAGGCAGGGATACGAGCAAGGGCTGAGCAGAGCAGAAGCCCTGGTTCCACCTAACGCAGCGCTGGGGCTTCGCTGAACACCGAGCTATCCCCTCCAGCAGTCTCCCCAGTGCCTAAGGCTGGGATTTTCCAGGAACCCAAGAGAACGGGGTGCCCCGTTCCTGCTGACACTCACCAGGGTGTATCTGAGTTCCCTTATGCCCATTTGTGATCCCATCTGCTGTACCCCAACACTCTATTTTACCATCTTCACTACGTACACACACTCATTTAAGGACAAAGACCCCTAACTGCCCAGGCAACCTTTGCACGAGTCCCCGGGATCCCAAGCATAAATTTGATGGTGAGGGGGATGGACTCGCTGACACCCAGTGTCCCACACAGCACTCAGCTTTCAGCTCCTTGCGGGACAATGACACCCAGTGCAGGACTAAGCATACCACTGTTCAGGGTCTCCGTTAGAGCCTTCTCAGCCATTAGACAACTATTCCCTAAGTGCACTGCACCATTTTAAAATTCTGCAATTATTTTAATTGTAAAATGTTTGCTTTCCAGTCCCATTTATTGGGTCAAATCTTTGCTCAAGCAAGTGCCCATGTCAGCTGCTTAAGAACCACATATAACGCATTAAAAGAGCATTTAATCCTCTGCTCATAGGGAGGGTTCAGTATCTTACATGCTGATATTCATTATGCTGGAAGGAAATCCCCCAGGACACAGCCTGGCAAAGTTCCCTTGAAAGCAGAGGAGTGATGCCAGTTCAGAGTGGGGAAAGACCAGATCTGTTGGCTCTGTTACTATCGGTGTGATGAGCTTCTGACAAAGGCAGTAAGGGATTTCGGCTCCCAACTGCAAGTCTGTCTGAATTTGAAGTCCTCCCCGGACTGGTGTTTTACATGTTTCCTCCAAAGCTTTCTCCCTTGCACACTAGAAGTGTACTCCCACGACATCTAATATTAATGCTTGTCTCCAGGCCAAGAAAGAAATGTTTCTGCCCAACCTCCCTCTTAGACTTAACAATGTCAAAATCTCCTTGTCTCCCACTGGTTTTACCACCAGTGTGAGCTACGAGGCATGCTGAGTGCTGGCCTGGAGCAGGTCTCAGGCTGAGCACGGGGCTGTCCGCGAAGGTGAGATTTTCACCCACCTCCCCGTTTCCTAGAGCCCGTCCCGCAGACCTGCCAAGCACACCGCACCCACCCGGGCAGCAGCGCCAGATCCGACATCACCCTGAGAGCATCCGTGGTGGATTGAGGGCCAGAGGAGTGGGCTGGGCTTCCAGCCGGTCCCCTGTGAGGTAGGTGAGCTGGGAGGGTGTGAGGGTGGCTGGGGCTGGGGTGGGGGCACTCAACTTTGCTCTGGCTCTGTAGGCATGAAAAAGGAATGATTAACAGAGGAGACTTAATAGGAGATCAGCACTAGGGTCCGACATCAGGAAACCTCTCTTAGAGAGGAGTGCTTACTACCCATCGCAGTAAATGGGACGTGCCCAAGCACACGAGCGCTTCCCCAAACTGGGGCCAGAGGGGCTGAAGTGGCAGATGGAGATAGATGGATGGGGAGACAGACAGATGGGTGAGGAGACAGACAGAAGAGTGACACACATACAGATGCAAAACTTTTCAGCTACGACAAGCCATGGCTGACCCCATACCTGCGGTGTACAATGGGCTCTCACTGGCCTCCACAGGGGTCTCGCACAGAACTGGAAGTTCTTGCTAAAGCAATAGGAATTTTTGGTGCTTCTGAAAAAAGGGGGAATGGCTTTTCCTGTTTTAGGCCAAACTCTTCTGCTCAAGCTTTTCATAAGGCTGTTTGTAAACTTTACACTAAAGTTTAGGCTTTGGAGCAGTCCCTGTTCTGCAGAGCTCTGTAAGGAAAATGACCTCCTACTATTCTATTATGTCCCATATTGTTCTCGGTTGCGTGAGCTGCAGACCAGGTATCTCAGTGGAAATCTAGCGGAGTCCATTGATGTCAGTGGGATCAAAGCAGGTCAAACCAAGAAAAGTATTTGGCCCATAGCTCTCAGTCTGCCGTCACCAGTTGCCCAGTGCTATGCACATTATGACCGAGACCTAATTCCCACAAAGTGATTTTTTTTTGCCTGAGTAAGGACTTCGCAAGCATTAAGTGTCTCAGGACCGGTATGTTATAACTTATGGCAACCATGGAGACATACAGCAGCCTAGCCGTAGCTGTGCAAAAACAAACGCGTGAACAGGGCAACATCCTGTAGCCAGGTTTATTTTCTTTTATGTGCACACAGATGAGTTCTTACTTACATTTAGAGGAGGCAATAATGGCTGCTGCATAAAAACTGGGAAATGATTCATCTCACCAAGGAATAAAATGAATTTTGCGGTTTTCTGTGAAATTTCCCTGGCAAAAAGTGGCATTAGTCAGCAGGGAATGCTCCCCCTCCCCACCATTCCCCTCTGCATTTTCCCAATGAATCACTCCCTAAGGAGCGCACAAAAAGCGCGGTGGGAATAGCTGTGAGTTGCATGCACGGCTCGGTCCCTTCATCACGGCCATCCCAGTGAGCAGCTCAGGAGAGAGCATTTCGCACAAGACTGGTTTTTGCTCTGATTATCCTTTTCTGTCAGGAGAGAGTCTCCAGCTCCAGAAACCTGCACTACGCAGAGCTCCTCTCTGCTGTCACCTCCCAGGCTATGGGCAGGATGGGAATCCAAGTGTTCACTTTGGGAGAGAGGACGGAGAGTGAAATAACATTTCTCATCATCTTCTTCTGTTTGGAGAGACCCTTTCCTTTCCTTTCTCTGTCTGAAAGATCAAGTTAAATCATCCCTTGCGTTTCACCATGCCCTTCTGCTGCTGGTGTGACTGTGAGTCAGGTTCGTTTACTCTAATTTGTTGCAGTTTGTAAATCTGTCTCCCCAGAGCCAACCCCATCTGCAGCAGTAGAGTCTGGGAAATGGCTCAAATGAGCCTGCAGCCCAGATTCAATTTCTCTTCCTTACCTCTAGGGAAACTTGTGCAGACCTGGTAGTTTAACAGCATAGAGGGAGACTAACTCAATCGGCAGAATGAATGCCGGATCACAGGGAATAACATTCAAAATCTGCCAGAGCAGACTCGGTGTTTTCTGCTGCTGCCCAGAGGAGAGGCAGATTTTCGAGGAGGCGCAGGGTCCAGCCACCGCATCTGGGCTTCTGTTTCACACAGCTTCCCAAGCGGTGGCAGAGCTTCCCAATCAGCTTTTAAATTAATTTTATCACTGACAAAGCCTTGTTATTTCTTCTTATGTTTGATTCTCTGCCCAGTGAATTGATTCCGTGAATGTCAGACCCTGGGAGAAAGTATGCCGGATTATTTCTGCTGAGAGCCATTCACTGGTGTGGCCCTGCTCCGTATTCCCGCACAGCCAGCCAGTGCCTGGGTATCCCAGCTGCTCCTACCCGCAGCCAGCCTTTTATCCCAAAATACCCCAGGTGAGTCACTGAAAGCCTCCTGCCTGCATTGTGTAATGCCATAGATTAGGACGGTGGGACCCACAGGTCTGCAGGTAGCTGAAAACAGATAGCATGCAAATCACTCAGCTCCACGGTTATAAATTTGAGAGGCTTTGCTGAGCTCCTGGCATGCAAACACCGGCACGCTCCAGGCTCGGCCGCTAGCCAGTGCAAGCTTCAGGTCTGCGCGGCAGCAGGGACGGTCCTTGACCGCAGCCCCGTCCAGGCCCATGTCCTGCCCGCTCCCCGGGGGACAAACTCTGCCGTGGTGCAATCTGAAATCAGCAGCACGGCGACCTGTCTTGTGCCGAGAGCGAGCAGCACCGCCGCGTGCTGCACAGAGGGGAGAGAGAGCGGACAGGCGGAGTACGGGAGGAAGGATGAACAATGTGGTGTTGTATCAGAGGTGTTCGAAGAACAGGCAGATGGAAAAAGAGAATGACTTACGGAAAGAAAGGAGATTTGCTAAGAATTTCCAGCTATCTTGCAGGCGTTTGTGCAAGTGTTTGGAGCCTTCCTCTATATGCACAGGAGGTAAAATTTACCCTCCGAGTACTCCGCTCCTGGAAAACAGCCTGAGTGCCAGTGGGGTGAATTAAAAATAATAGTGCTGCAGGTCGGGCTCCGCTCTGAGCAAACCAGCACTGGAGACACTCCTCGGCTCAGCACGTGCGTGGCTGACAGCAGAGCCAGCCTCGCTGGGAGCAGCTGAAGGATGCTTTAAAAACTCATTTGCTCCGGCAGCCCTTTGCCAGCGCCATGTGTTCCACCAGCCCCGGAGGCTCCTGCCATCGTCTCCACCTGAGCTGGAGCAAAAAGCCACCCGAAACCCACAGGGTCTGGCCTGGCAGGGACACACTGCCGCTGCCCCCAGCGCCAGCTCCCCATCCCATCCCGTCCANAAGGGCGGCTTTTTATGCTTTTCTTCCTGTATAAATCAGGCCGGGGATGGACAATCCCAGACAGGACTTCCTGTGTGTGTTGTGTGCTGATAACGGGTGCCGCGAGGAGAACAAACACGGCCGCCCCGTGCCCGGAGGGGGAAGAGGGGCCACGGGGCGGCACCCCCACACCGTGCCCACTGGGGACGGCCACGGGGTGCCGAAATGGAGAGGAGGCAGCCACGCATACCCGGGGACACGGGGAGGGAGAGGGCCGCCCGCCCAGGCTCCCTGCCTGCACCTCACACCAGGCCTAAGATGGCTGCTGCCCCCCCCCACCCTCCCGCCTCACTGGCACGGGGCACGTTTCAGAAGCTCCCACCGCAGCCGCCCCTCATTCCCCCTCGGAGGGGGTGGATGGGGGGCCGGTGGGGACCCCCGCAGTGCCAGGGCCTCCCTCACAGCCCGTGCCAAGCATGGCAGCACCTGCGGCCATCTTCTCGAGCGGGGACCGTGTTGGCGTTAGGCGCCAGTGGAGCACGTCCTGGGGTATTTGTGACCCCCTGAAATTTGGGTTACACCTCAGCGGTCAGTCAGTTTGTCGGATGGCTTGTCACCCCCGTCACACTGTCACTGTGTTGGGAAAGAGCGAGGTACAGGCAGTTTGGGCCACTAAACCTGCAGGACATCACCCACCAAAGATGGCGTCTTCAGCACCGGGCAGCAGAGAGGGGCGTAGAAACAACTGCCCCAGTGCCCTAATTTTCAAGGCCATTCTGGTGCAAAGCTGATTGTGATTTCAAATTAAATACATGTGTATGTGTGACCTTGGTTCTGGGTGGCCAAAGAAGGAATAGTACACTTTCTAATTGGAATTTGAAACTTTGATCCAGACTTCACGCTAGGAAAGGAGACATTTTGGAACGTGAGGGCTGCGGCAGGGGCAATTATTTCTCGACTCTCTCAGAGGACACGATCAGGCCACCAAGTGAGCAGCCCTGTGGCTGCCAGGCCATCGCTGCTTGCTACTGCGGGCAACGAGACCCCCACGGCAGCCCGTATGCTTTCCTCCTAGCGAGGCAGAGCGCACGGCATGGGTCTGGGGATGCATGTCGTCTGGGGCTCCTCTGGAGCAGAGCCACATCCCCGGCTCGCACCACACATGCCTGGGTCCTCCCGGTCTGGGCAGCACATAGTGCTTGTGCGCAGGCTTACGGTGAGCGGAGGATTACTCCCACCCTTATTCAGCAAAATATTACTCTGGGCAAGAACCCTGGGAGTTGCAAAATATTCCTGTGTTTGTTTATATAAATGCATGGCTAAAGAAAGACCCCACTTGTTTTCCTTGGCAGACAGTTTATTAAAGGCTGTTTTCGGCTGCCCATCATTCTCTCCAGCAACAGGTGATTTTATACTGCGTGCTGCTTGCCGCAAGCATTGCCAGCTGATGGACTCCGTGGGAGTGCATCTGTCCAGGGGAGTCTCCTGTAGGCACAAGCGTGTGTTTGTGCTCAGTTGTGCATGAAACGCTGTGTGTGTTTGTGTGTGCATGCTACGTTAACCTGTAGGGAGGGTGTATCTCCGTCCGTTTCTGTGCTCAGTCCTGAGCTGAGTTTTAAGCAGCAAGTCCCTGTGGAAAGTTACAGGGCTTGCATGGACAACACACGCCGCCTGCAAGAAGAGGCAGTGCTGGATGCTCCTTTCAGATCAGAGGTGCTGGACACTGGAAACTCAGATCCAGAGCTGACAGCTTTCTCCACCATCAGCAGACGCACAGGCTCAATCCTGCAATGTACAGAGCCTTCACAAAGGCTCCCAGCATCTTCACTTTCTTCCCCACCTCCTCCAAACCAAAGCCCGTGAACTTTGGGAAAAACTCTAGACCCAAATTTTATCAGTTGCAGCAACCACCACTTGGCCCTATGCCATCTCTCCCACGTCTTCTGCCCCAGGATGGACGCAGGTCACGGTGCATGGCCGGGACACTGGCCACCCACACCTCCCCGCGCACGCGGGGCTGAGCACGGAGCAGGACGGCTCTGGCCTCGGCAGCGGAGCTGCAGGAGCGAAACGGGATGTGTGGAAATGCTTCCTGTTTATCCAGTCTTTAGTACCTTTAGTAGTAGCTGCTGGAGCGGGAAGCAGTCAGCAGGGGCCATATGAACGGGTATTTTTAAATTTGAAATCATGACGCTTCGTCTTGCAGGGCCGCCGCTACCCTTTCGTGGAAGTTGGTGTTGGGGAAAACCTGGGTGTCAGCCAAGGCTCAGTTATGGTGTGCGAGAGGGGGAGAGCCACAGGGTGCTGGCACCGCACACCCGGCCATGTGCAACCATGCCCACAGCCCTGCCTCTGCCTACATCCCCCCGTCATCCCCAAACCTCCTGGTGCCATCCTCCCCGGCACACGCTGAGGCGCAGGCTCCCTGGCAGCCTCCCCAGCCTGTCACAAGGTGACCTTTTTGGTAGCCCATGGTGGCAGGTGGCAGCGGGACCCACCAAAGGCAGAGCGCGCAGATGGGCAGGCAGCCCCAAGCCAGGACACGTGCTTTTCCAAAGGCCATGGAGCCACCGCTCTGCCCTGGCTCAGCGGCATTCAGGGCCTGTCAGGCGTGAATTGAGTAGGGGGATGGAGGGGGCTTTAGCTCCTCATTAGCACTACCCAATTATTGTGGCATGCTGCTCCCCTGTCAGCTGATGTGGCTGCTGTTGAATACTCCCTGCCCACGCTGATCCCTTTAAGTTTGAGGCCATGTTTCGTTTATGACCCATTTTCCTCCATGGTTTTGCTGCAGGAACTTTTCTCTTATGTGTGTCTTTTCCCTCTGAGTCTCAGCTGCTCCTGAGAAACTAAGTCCTGCCTGGTTTGTTTTACTGGCCATTTTGGGCTGCTCTCTGCTAGCGTGCTGCTGTTCGCTGTGGTGCTGCAGCCAGTCAGGGTTTAATCAGCATACGAGCAAGTATCAGGGAAAATGCTGTCCCACAGCAACATTTGATACTTTAAATAATAAAGTCAATTACCAAGCAGCAATCAAAATCAGATGGCAAAAGCTCCACCTTCAGTTTGTACAGCTCTTGCCAGCGCAGTGAGCCGCGGGCAGCCCAGACGTATCTGGCAGGGGTGTGCAGGGTGCTTGCAGAGGGACTGGCTCGAAGCCTCAGCCAGCGTAAAGCACTGCTGCACCCCCACAGAGCTGGTCCAGACCTTTGTCGGATTTAGGAGCACTGTGCCAAATGTTTCCAGGCCCGGGCCACTCCAAGTCCTTGAGTGACAACTGCTTCTTGGGGAGCACACTGCATCTGGGAATGGTCCCTGGCCATTGGGCGGGGGCATGGGATCCAGGCCACCCGGGTCCTGTTTCCAGCCACTTCCTGTATTCTCCATGGAAAAACTATTTTACCATCCCTTGCCTCCTTTTTCATCGGCGGATAATAAAAGTGCCAGTCGCATCACAGGGATGTTGTGCTGCTAACTCGACTAACACCCATGAACTGCTTTTAGATTCCTGCACGAAACCACCTACATAAATTTAACTCCTAATTTTAGGTGTTGTGAACTTTCACTGGCTTTAATCCTCTTCTCAGCAGAAGCAGCAGATGCTTGCTTGAGCCTCAAATTGTAAGAGGAAACAGTATTTCAAACCTGAACCTCTTCAGGGAGCAGGGGAGGAAAAGCAAAACCTTTTGCTGCTCGTCTTCTGCTGAACCCGGGTTGCCATCCTCATGCTTTAACAACCTCTTGACTTCTCCAGCCACTGAAGATGCTGCACATGAGATGCACAGGACACCTGTGGGGACCTGGAGCCAGGTCCTGGCGCTGCTCTGCAGCATGCCCATGCCATTGCCAGGGCGCTCAGAGACACTAGTGCCAGGCCAAGACCCCCAGCAGCCAGGTTTGAGCACTGGCGGCCTTTCTTACACGCCCTGTGCACCCCACCATCCCCTAGGTGAGCTCCATAGCTGCACCCCAGTCAACTCATCCCCTCGCTGATATTTCTTGTGAGGCACCAGGTCTTGCATGCCAGACCTCATGAGCTCCTGGGGAGGAGTGGCACCTCTAAACCCTACTTGGCTGCCCTCCAGCCCATCCTCGGTGTGAGGATGCTGGTGAAAACAACAGGCGACAGCGCTGGGCAGAGTCCAGCCCGGAGATTATGGTGCGCCTCCTGCTCGCTGGGGCAGGACCGAGGAGTTTTGAGGGTGCCGTGGGAATACCCGTGCAGTGCAGACGTAATTAATCAAGTTCAGAGATTGTATTCTTCGTTAGCGCTTCTTGCAGTGCAGGGAGAGCCTCAAAAGTCGGGAAGGCAACTGCAGCCTGGCTGGGAAACAGATCTGTCTTCTCCTGGTGAAAATCTTCCATGAAAAGGAATTTTATCCGTGTTTTGCAGAGAATGTTGCAGACTTCAGAGAAATCAGAATTCAGGAAAAAAGTTCCTCTGAAACTATCAAAGTCTCCCAATTCAAAACTTGAGTTTTGAAATTTAGAGCCCCGAAGTTTGAACGATTAGCTGAAATTGTATTTTTCCCACTCAAATTTCCCTAAGGGTTAAAAGAAGTATTATTGTTAAGACAAAAACTCACCAGTGAAGTATCTGGGGAGGCCATGAGCCGGGGCACATGATGGCTGGTTTGGGACAGGGCCATGCAGCGTGCTGCGGGGTGATGAGCTGAGATGGCTGGCAGGCTTCTGCTTGCAGAGTGGTTTTTGGGTCACTGTGCAGCCCTGTGTCCAGCGGGACCCTCCCACCAGGCATGGAGAAACAGTACTGGGGAAGGCTCTTTTAGCAGAGCTCTTTGGGGAATATTAGTTCCCTCAGCTCTTTGATTATTAGTCTTTCCATTTTAAAAAAAAAGATCATAAAGAGAGGTAAAGAAAAGATGCTTTGGGATAGCTGCCCCTTCCGAGGTCTTTCCCTTGTTGCTTCAGCTTGCCCAAGGCTTTTCGTGTCTCTAGAGTTTTTATCTCATGGTAAATGCTTATTTTATCTCTGACAGTAAGAGTCAGAAAGACTCCTGATTTTCAGCACTTGGGAAGTACCGTGCAATGTCATCCAGGGATGGCTGGATCTGCTGCCGACACCGCCAGGACCAGAGGCTGCAGATGCCACTGGAGACTGGCTGGGTCTCTTCCCCAGGAGAAGTCAGCTTGGGCCCACTTTGGGCAAAGACCTCCTCTTTGTGCAGCTCTCTCGTTCCTCAGGAAAGTCTCCGCTTTTGCAATAAAGACATTTTCAAGGTGTCCTGACACTCATAATGCCTCCTTGCCCTCCCATTGGTACTAGTAGCTGCTCATTAACACCAAAGGTTAATTGCTACTGACTTGTTAATTAGATATTCAACATCACATTGCACAAGGAGTTGGGGTTGTGATGACAGAAAGCTGGAGGTTGACCTCTATAATGCCGACTTTAAGTAATGCTTCCTGCAGAAGGTTGGCAGGTTCTTCCAGGATGTCTCTAACATGGAAATAAGCCAAAGCAAAGGCTATGTGCGTGAGCAGCCAGCCCAGGGCTCAGGACACAACTCCCGGCCAGGGAAGTGTTTCTATTGTGGGCAACGCCTGAGGGCATGCTTAAAGCCCTGCACATGCTCCTGTGCTGCGTCAGAGATGTGGGGGAACCTCAGTGCCAGCGAGCTTGTGACATCAAGGTCAGCTTGTCCAGGCCCATAAATCAACACCAGCAAAATTAAGACTGGCATCAAAAGATCAGCCAGACCTTACCGTAAAGCACCTCGTACATCTGTGCTTTCCTGAATCAGAGCTGCCCCAAGACGCTACTGAAGCACCCCCACACACGTAGCTGCCAAGGACTGCGTGCTAGTTACCAAGAGAGCTTGTGTGTGATTTCCCATGGAAAATACATTCCTGTAAGAGCGGTGGTGGGCAGCTCCCGTGCAGGCAGGCTGAGCGGCACACCAGCCCTTGGTGTGCTTCATCTGAGCAACCCTGCGTGGTCAGCATCCCCTCTCACTCTTGCTCTTGACAAAGAGTTCAAGGAAAGCCTGATAAGAGAGGGGGAGAAAGTGAGGGAGACAGGGAGCAGAGACTGAATATTGTGCAAGTTGGTGTCTTGCACACCGGCAGCAAACCCTCAGCTGCGGGACAAACTCCCCGGCTCTGCAGTGGTGCGGTCTGGGGTACCACTAGGACCCCAGTGTACCCAAGGTTGGGGATGTGGCCATGCCTTGCTGCTGCTATTGTGATAGCATCGAGGACAGAGACGGGAAAAAGCCCAGAGCCTCTCTTTTGCTAAGCCAGCTTGGTAAAGGGCTCCTTTATCTGCCCTTTGGTGTGAGATAAGGTTTCAATGTTGTCCTGATGGAGCAGCTTTGTATCACTTACAGATACCTCCCCTTGCTGCAGAAAGGTATCAAGCATTCAGAAAATATTTGAGCAAGACCATATCTTTTTGAAACCCATGTGTAATGGAAAGACACACAGAGTGGATTAGATCTACACTGCAGGGGTTTCAGTGTCTCCTTGTCCATGCAAGGACAAAGGAGGTTTCCTCAGCTTGTAGGACTGGGCTGCGAGGCCCTCTTTCATTGTGAGTCCCTAGGGAGAAGGATTATTGCAGACTGAATAGGGACCCAAGTGCCTGGGCTCCTTACTGGGCTAGGAAATGTTCCCCCCCGATTCCCTGGGGTGTGAGGAGATGCAGTCCCTGCACGTCCCTGGTGCCTGCCTTGGAGACAGCTCCCACCAGCACAGAAAGATGGGAAAACATTTTCCACTGCCAAAATTTCACTCAGTTAATCCAGCTGCCCCTTTCTTGCACCAGGAGCATCTATACAGACATTTGCAAACATTCTTTCATTTTTACTATCATTTGACAACAGAGTTCAAATCCTAAATGCAGAAATTTTCTTTCCGCAAAGATCCAAAAGATACATTTTGAATTCTCCCCACAACGTAGCAAGTAAGGACCACCCCAGACCTGCCTTCATTCTGAGGATGCAAAAAGAAAACATCCTCTCCCTGCTTCAAAGCTTAATGGGTTGCTTTGGTGATATACGAACATCTTGAGAGCTAATCAAGATTAATGTTTGTTTTAACGAGTCAGTGAGAACTGTATGTTATTGCAACAAGCCACGTACTTTAATGTCCCTGACATACGTGAGTATTTGAAGAGGATGAGCTGGATTTCTCCAGGATGATCTATCACCATCTGCAAGTTCAGCTCTTCTCTTTGTGCTCTGCCCTCCTCTCCAAGGGACCTGGTTTGGAAGACCTTCACTGACCATTTATTTCTATGAAATCCTTATGCAACATCATGAAGATTGACGGGGAGGAAAAGGCATATGATGAAAATAGAGGATAAGGAATAAAAGGCATCCCTTTGCAGGGTCTGTCAAAAGAGCCGTGCACCACACCGGAGCAGTCGTGCGATTCGGGTGGCACAGAGGCATCAACCTCCTGGTGCCTAAAGCTGGAGGCTTGAGCAGCACCTCTGTGCTGGCTCACACAACGCTGGCTCCTGGGTGAAGGCACCGAAAGGGGAAACATTTCACTCTCACCACAACAAAGGTATTTGCACCGCACAAAATGGTGTCAGATCCTGGGGAGGCAACTTCTTCTGGGCTGTTCCATCCTCTACCAAAGTCCTGAAGGCTAAGAGCCCTCCTCCTCCCTGCCTGCAGCTGACACTCCCTTTCCCAGCAACTCTTGTTGGTCATTACAGACAACAATAATTGAAATTTTAAAACTGCCCAGTTGCAGAACAAAACATTTGCAACTGCTTAAAAGTTTTCTACATCAAAAATAGTTGGTGTATTGAAAAGTGCACTCGAAGGGCTGATTCTGATCTCATTGTGTGGGACTAAGTCCAGAGGAGCTCTCCATGGAGAAGACCTGAAGAATGGACAGGACGTTATGCTAATGGCATTCTACAGAAATGATTAAGCCAAATAACATGCAGCTGAATAGAGCTCAATGTCTTTTTTATAAAATTAATAAGGCGTGTAATAGATAACTGTGTCCCCATTAGTGGATCTAATACCTTGGCTTAAAAGTCCTACCCAGGAAGCTCTTATGGCTTTTCTGCTGACTTCAGTTGATTTCAGCAACATAATAGAGAAGCGGAATTCAGCCTAAAAGTCAGACAGTGAATGCAGAAGTCAAGACTTAGGAAAAAGATACAAAAAAAGAACTGTTGATATGTCTCTTCTCTGACACGTCGCAGTGTATCAAAATGGCCACTGCCTTTATTTTGTTTAATCACTTATCTCCACGGAGGGAAGAGGAAATTCCCAAGAACGCATGATCGTTAAAAATATTAGCCAGGGCCTGGTGATTATTTTCGGTAGCTAAAAGCTTCCTGACTGAAGGGGTTTGGTTTGTATTGGACTTCAGTAAATGTTTTAGTATAACTTTCATAAATACCCATTATACTCAAATCAGTGTGCAGTTTACAATTCAACTGGGAAGGGCGGGGATATGTTTCTCTTTCTTTTGTTTTGCCATGCAGCATGCTAAAGTGCACAGTGCTACACTGAATTAGCATTTAGCTATTTTCTTGTATCCTTAAATAAAAGGCTAGTTCACACAGTCAGAAATCTCTGTTTCCTTTCGGGCAGGAAAAAGGAAGTGAATGCAAGGGGCAGATTTGGAGTTTGCTTGCAAGAACAATTGAACTCCCATCCAGAGGGGAAGGGGATCTGCGTCAAGAGGAATTCACTTTTTTTTTCTTTTTTTTTTCTTCTTTTTTTTTCTGTAAGGGAAGAGAAAATGACCTTTAGTTTAAAAGCCTGAAAGAATAAAGGTCTGAGCATTTAGAGCTGCCTGCACAAATATAGTCATAAAGGCTTTTTCCTGACAAAGGGCTCCCGCAGCTGCCCGCGCCATCCTTCAGCAGCGGGGCCCGACTGCAAACGCTGCGCCGTGTGGTCCCCTCTTCGTTACCCTAGGTGAAGGGCGTCACCGAAACCTGTCAACAGTTCCTGGCTAGGAGGGACAGTCCCTGGGTTTTTTTGCAAAATATTTACCATTTTTCTCTTTGTCCCTCCCCTACGCTGCCAGTCTAGTGGGTCAGATGAGGTTTGGTAGATGGAATTTAGTGGATCTCCTTGCCTTTCTCCCCAAAAGTCCTATTTATAGCTGTCTGTACAAGCACGCAGGGCATCAACTCAACCTGTTACGTGGTCAAGACCTCACACTGGCCCCACCATTTTTGGTCCCTTTTCGGTCAACCACAAAACCTTTTCCCAGCTTCCCTGGGAAGAGGATGTGAACTGAGGCCTCAGGGGCTTGACTAAATGTCAAAACATTATCTGTGTGGTCTCGTCTATGAGTCCTAACCATTTCAGTACTCACCGCTAGTCTCCATTTAGTGGGCCCTGAATATCCGCATTTTTCTCTGTATTTCTTTCTCCCTGCCATGCAAGCCAGATTCCCAAGGAAGCTCCAGAGCTGGAGAATACAGGAGTTGAGACCTTAAAAGATGCTTAAGCATCCTATCTCCAAGGGCACCAAGCACTTGAGGACGTTTGAAGCAATCAGCCTCAGAGCCGGTCAAGGCAAGTGCCGCAGTCTGGGACCTCCCCATGGTACGCAGTGCTTTGCCAGAGCAATCCTGGGTAAAAAGAGCATTAGCTTATAACCTGCTGCAGCCGAAGGGACTCATTGCCCTTCCCTCCTTCTCACCGCTTTTCAGCATCAGTCAGACCTTTGCCGAACCCCCAGCACAACCCTGCATGAGCCAGTGGAGGGGTTTCTGCCCTAAAAACAGAGCTCAGGCTAACAGCTCGCATCATGCATGCTGCAGCGAGAGCATTGCTTTCCCAGGCCTGCTTTCCTCCAGGGATGCAGGTAATAAACAGGGGATCCAGCTCCGGTTTGGGTTCCCACATACTGACACAAGCTCCTTGGAGCAGTTTTCCTCCCATCCAAGCAAAATATTTGCTCAGAACATGAAGCCACGGCTGGGCAATGTCAGCAGCAAATGTCAGCAAGTGTCAGCAGGAGAGAAACTAATTAGACAAAATGGGCCAAATTTCTCCCAGGGGGAGCTCCTCTGCGATCACTGCAGGAAGGATGAATGTGGCCTAAGATTATTTTGTGCTGTCTTGTTGCCTCCATCCTGGTTTTATCCAGGCTGGCAGCCTCACTGATTTTGGCCGGAGCCAACCTGCCTGCCCAGTGGCTCACCTCGCTCCGGTGACTTACCCCAGGGCAAAGCAACCTGGGCACGGAGCCCCCTGACAGCACATCATGGACACCTCACAGCTGAGCTCGGATGAAATCACCTCTCGATACTAAAGCTGCGGTTCTCCAAATATATCTTGGCAGGCTTCCACTTTTCTTCTCTGAAGTTGTCCGGCCTCAATGCGTGCAGCTGGAGGGATGCCCCCGCCAGCACTCAGAGGGACAAAACCGGAGCCGATAGAGAGCCAGAGGGACATCTTCTCTGCTAAGGTCATACGTCTGCAGAGCCTGGCGCTAGGCAAAGGTGCATCTGGAAATGCTGTGGCTGCGATGACTCACTGCATGAGGAAATGGTGTCACCCTCCAGCTCTCTGCAGCAGGTCTGCTCCCTTGCCTCCGCCACTGCTGCCAGCTCCAACACACATTTTCACCTTTTACTACCAGAAGTTTCAGACCAAGCCCTGCCAGCTGAAGCCTGAGTGTAACTCAGGTTCTGCATATGGGTCTGTTGGCATCAAGGGAGCCAAGCTGGGCGAGCCCACCCCTTCGTCCAGCCCGGGATTTCAGCAGAAGAGTGGTGTGAGTGGTGTCTGGAGCAGGCAAGGATTACAGTGCAACATGTGGATAGGAGTTTGCCAGCCCATGGTTTTCTACTCTTATTTCTGTTCCCCTTGAACTCCCAGCCAGCACCTTGGTGCATAAAGGTAATTCATTAACCTGCAAGAACGAGGAGGCCTAAACTTTCCCCTAGTCACTGCGACAGCTCACAGTCATGCTGGTGTGTCGGGTACAGGCTCCCGGAGCAGTGCCAGCAATGCGGGGAATATGTACATAGCTACGCAGGAATGCACCCTCTGAGCAGGGGCTGGGGAGAGGGATGGCTGCAGAGGGACAAGGGAAAGGCACAAAGTCCAGGAGACCCCAGAGGGTACCCCCAGGGCATGGTCAGGGAAAGGACAACAAATCCCAGTTCACCCTCCTTGTACCCGCTGGCTTTCCCCGGTGGGGCGATCCCCATCACCCAAGAGAAAGTGCTGCGTAACAGTCAGGCTGATGACACAGAGGCACCACTGGTTTGCAGCATAAAAGCCAGCGGTGGGTCATTTGAAGAGCAGGGAGCTGGTGTTGGTGGAGTTGGATGTGTAAGGCTGGGTACTAGGATGCATTTTGTTCCCCTCACTGGAAGGATGGGTTTAGCGGAGTCACAGCACTGGGTTTGGGACACCAGACCAGACTGGGAGGAAAAGCGCTACTGTGGTGGGACCAGGCAGGCTGTACTCCATGGGCATGACGAGGCAGTGCAGATCGCAACAGGGTCGTGAGTGCTTGTGCAAGGCCAGGGATAGTGGCAGAGCTGGAGGTGCAATGAGAGGAGCCCTGTGCTCCACATCACCTGCAGGGCTGCAAAGTCCCCCGTGGGGCCGGACTAAGCTCATTCCCTCTCCACTCATTGCTTTGCCCATCAGAAGGCAGCAAAAGTCAGTCCCAGCCAGGGCTGAGTGCAGACATCAGGATTTCTACCCCACTCTGGGCACATGAGTGTCACACAAGTGCCCCAACGGAGAGGAGACAACTCGTCCAGCAGAAACGCTGGGACTGACCTGACTTTCATGGAGCAGTGGAAGGGCACTTTCCCTCTACTCCTGGAGAGCCCAGGGCTCAGTGAGGCTGCTGGAGGCTGTGCCAGCTCAGCACACTGCAGGGAGCCTTCAGCTGCTTTATTCATAGAAATCCACCCTGCACACCAGCCCTGGAGCTGCTGCCTCCCTGGCGCCAGCCCAGAGAGGGTCTGTGCTCTGAGCAAATGAGCAGGTCAGCAAAAGCACCCCCGCTAATGTCACAGAGGGAGCGATAACATCTAGATCAGCCAGTTGGTAGCAGAGAAATCAAGTCATTGGAGCAGGACATCATCACGTGCCCAGTTCCTCCTGCTGCACAAGTGAACACTTCAGTTTGGATCGTGCATCTTATTTTCCATAAACATACCAGATTTTGCATCCTAGATTTGCAGGAGAGTGCTGCTGGGGCAGTGCTTTGAGCTCAAGTATCAGCCTTAAATCTGAGCTTTACTGAGACTAGTCCCAAGTACAAAGCCACCAACACTCAGTAGGTTCTATATGAGCACAAAAATCGGTTGGATCAGGATTCCTGTGGCACACAGTGAACTAAATTACTTGTCTGTTACTTCTGAATTCCTTTCTTTTCTTTTTTTTTTTTTTTTGCTTTGTTTTGATTTTGATTTATTTTTCTGCTATCATAGGAAGAAGCTCAGAGATTGGTTGTGACATACCCTGGGCTAATTCAGTGGAAAGCCTGTTTTCAAAAGGAAACATTTGCCGTCTTGCTCCCAGCTTTGATTCGCCTGTCCCTGCTCGCTTGCCAGAGCTTATTCTGCACTGTTAATAGGAAAGTTTCTTTGCACGGAGCCAACCAGCTATTGTGCCCAAGTGATTTTGTTCAAGGAATAAAAAGCACATTCACTTTGTGTTTGAGGAGATGACATTTGTTTGATTGGTGTGTTTGAGAGCTCGGTGGGGAATACAGCAGAGAAAAAACATTCTTGTGAGGAGTTATTTCAAAAGAAAAGAAACAAGAATCCAGGAGAGATAAGAAAATGAATGTTTGCAGAATCTGGGAAAGCCTTGTGCAGAGGGACAGAGACAAAGTACGAGAATGCACTTTATTTGTGACAAGCTTTCCATCCTGGGCAGCCAAACAGGACATCCTGCTTCAGTTCTCCTTCCTCTCTTTAATTAGAGTTGTGTTCAGGACACTGCCATTAATGTCGTCTCAGCATTTCCATGACAAAGCCCTGTTTTTGCGGGACTTTAGGAACTTGGCCCTAGAAAAATCTGTTATTAGTGTAGAACTGCTCAGCCCGGAGACTGTGGCAGGTTTGCAGCCAGTTGCTGCGACATTTCCATCACAGGGAGTCGACACCAGCTCGGAGCAAGGTGGCCCTATCTGGGACGCGGGAGCAGCGGAGGAGACCAAATCCCATCTCCAGACGCAGCAGGGTTAGCGGTGCTCTGTGCACCCCAGTCTCCATTTCAGATCTGAAACATGGCAACCCTCTGAAGGCCATAATGTCACTGAAAACACAGCGCCCATGTTTCCAAATCTATAAGCCATTGTGGGAACCTCTGTGTTCAAATAATTTTAAAAAGCCTAAAAAGGAAACCGGATTCTCCAGCAATGGCATTTTCACTACCGGGAAGTAGGGCCTGGCTACAGCCCCCCTGGTTGAACTTGCCCCAGAAATGGAGACCCCTAAAACTCACTCCAGGAAGAGCAGATCCTCGCCATGTAGTACACTCCGCCCTCCCCAGCCTGCGGACACGCTGCCACAGCTTCCCAGGGCTCCCTGACCTCTGTGGCCACTACAATTTCATGCTGAGCTGAGACACGGAGCAGCAGTGACAGAAATCACTTGCTTTCCCTCTGGCTTCTTCACTGCCGCCCTTTCGCTTCGCCCAGGGTTGGCAGCTCACCTCTCGCAGGGCTGAGGCTATCGCTGCTGCTCTTTATCAGTCCCACGTGTTGGAGAAGCTGCTGCAAACGGCGCCTTGTCAAACCTGCTGTTTGCAACAGCAAAACAAATGAGACCAAACAGGGCTCTATAAAGTAATCAAAGAGGGGCTGAAACCACACCAGGGTGTGGGAGCTCTGGGCCGGGGCAGCGCTGGCAAAGAACCTGGCTGACAAGTGAGTTATAAAAAAATACATGTTTGAAAGATACTGAAATGCACCTTAAACACCAGGACAGCCTGGGCAAGTGTTAAAACCTGCTCTAGTGATAAACTTGATTCCCATCGTGTTTTGTTATACTGTATAAACTCCTTCCTTCAGGTCTCCACGGCAGGACCTGGTGTTTGTGCACTGGCTCTGAGCACATGGGCAGGAGAAATCATTGTTACCATCCCATCGCTGGCACCGAGGGCCCCGCGACCCCAGGCCATGCAGATCACGCTTTGCTGAAACAGAGGCAGCACAAGAGCAGGAGAAGCCACAGCTCAGTCCAGCCAACACCTTTGGTTTTGGCTCGAGAAGTGCTAAATATTATTAGCAAAAAGAAAACACTTTTTTTCACAGTGGAAAAAGCAGTCCTTCCAACTGAAAACATTATTGTGATTCTTCCACTCCTAAAGGGAAAGAAAACAGATTCCTTTGTTGCTATTGAAATCCCAGGTGCATCGCTGGCATCCAGAGCGAGTGGGCTCTGGAAGAAGCTGTAAAGCAACATTTCAGCACAGGTTACTCCAAAGCAGACAGGGTTAAGCTAAACATCCTTTTACTGCTACTCTTTCACTTCCCATTTCAAGGAAGATGATACAATGGTCCTACACCCTGTACTAGCACTGTGCTGGGGAGATCCCCTCCCTGCACTGTTGTCCCTGGGTCCCCCCAGGGCCAGTTTGGCTGCTGGAGTAGGGCTGCATTTCTCTCCTGCAGCCCTGCAGTGTGCCGGCTTCCGGCAGCTCAGTGGCATGGCCGCGGCAGTTCGTCCCCCGTCCCAGGCTCGCGTGCCCGCCAGCCAGGGGACCACGCACAATGCCCTGCCTTTTCCTACCCTCACTGCCGCCCCGCAGCGCAGGGGGCCGGATCGGGGCCGGGAGCCAGCAAGATGCCAGAAGTGCCGCTACCAGCTTTCCTCACTCGGGGCTCTGCTGAGAAGCTGAGTCAGAGAAATGATCTGATTTAAATGAACGAATGGAGTGAGGAAACGGTGGAAAGCAGCTGGTTTGGGGCTCTTCAAGCTGACTGGAGCTGTTTGACCAATTTCCCACCTGCTGGAGCAAGCTGGTTTGGGTAAAAGGCATTTACGCTCCATTGCCACCCTGACTGACCAGCTGCTCCGCATATGAGAAGCCCGCCTGGCTTCTGGACTTTAGCTTAGGAGATTTAGGATGTGCTGGCACAGGGACCTGCGGGGCTTCCTCAGCGGTGCCCACCGACACCGGGCTCCGTCCCCCTGTCCAGGGCCCGCTGAACCGCAGCGTGGGGTGAGGCAGAGCAGGAAGGGAGCCGGCGGAGATGAGTGTTTCCTGACTCTCAGGAGTGAAACCGAAAAGCCCTGTCACTCAGCAGCCCCTGCAAGTGCAGCAGCAAGATAACTCCAGACACAGCCGCCATCACTTCCCCCCTTTGTCCCTGGCTTTTCTCAGGCCTTCCTGAGCAGAAACGTCCCATCTCCGAAGGAATGTCGTTGCTGCCGGCCGCCCACAAAACACCGAGTGGCTGCGCTGCCCACGGCTTGCTGCCGGCTCAGCTTGGGCGTGGGTTCCCCAGGAACACTGGCGTGCAGAGTGGCCGGCAGCCCTGGGCTGGGAGCTGCCACAGGAGCCCAAGGGTGATGTGCGAGGCATCCCAGCACAGTGGAAATGGGCCACCACATCCACCGGTTTCCTGGCCTGAGTCATTCCTGAGTGCAGTAGATGAAAGGCAGTCGGGGGCTCAAGGAGAAATTGCCTCTTAGGAAACCAGGGCAGCCCCAGAGCCCTGGCAAGCAGCCCTGGTGCAGAGTACTGTCCTACATGTGCCTTCAGCTCCCGGGACAGCACTGGTCCCCGCCAGCCTCAGCAAATGCCCCCAGCCCGTGGCCGGAGGGTGCTCACAGGGCATTTCATGGCTGTGACAGACCCTGCTACTTGCCTGTCCCTGGCCTGGTGTGCACTGAGACAGCCTGGCGTAAGCCCCAGGGATTGCTGTCCCTAGCAGGGGACACACATCCCCTGCATAAACCCCAGAGGGACCCTTCTGATCTGAAAGGAGGGAGCACTTCCACCCCTTAAATTAGGCTATATTTTTCCCCAGGCTCCTTCCCAACAGAGGGCTCTAGGTTTGGCTCTTTGGACGCAGCTCACCCTATGACCACTGCTGTTTCTGTTCAGTAAAGACCTAAGTCAATGCCCCTTCCTCCCCGGTGCAGCATAACACCAACCAGCTGGTCGCTCAGCTCTGCCCGAGGTCCCAGGGCCACTGCCAGTCGTGGAGCCAGTGCTGCATTTGCTGTGAGCTGAGGACCAGGGCGGGATGACCCTGCCGGGGACACTGCATGCTGGGGACAAGATGGGACCCCCGGTCCCCAAAGCCAGGAGCAGGCAGGGCAGCTGCAGGAGCAGCACGTGGTTGCGGAGGAGCCACCCTGCAGCAGATGCTTTTGCTCCCACAGCAGCGTGGGGCAAGAGGGGCCTTGATAGGAACAAAGGGGTGATGGGGCACCCCCAGACAGGGCCCTTGGATAGCACAGCATCAGCATCCCCAAAGCCAAGGCTGGAATGCAACGAGGGTGTTTTATTATCTCCCTCCCCTGCCTCTCAAGGACAAAATAACAGTTGTAGAAACACATTTTTTCACCAAGGGATTCTTCATTAGTGCTTGTTTCCTCTCCCAGCCCGTTTCCTGGAAGCAGTTTGTGCTGACAGAGGTGGGTAGGAGCCGGCTGCAGGCCGCAGCATAGCTGCTGTGGGATACACGGGCTGCGTGCATGCATGCGGGTGCACACACATTCCTTCCATGCTCAATGGCCCGGAGTTACAGCCATGTTGGGGACATGCTCCATTGCTGCTGGCCAACGGCTCTCCATGCCTGGAACCCCAAGTGATGGATCTTTGTTGGAACAAGACTTTTTTTTATGTTTATCATAAAGTGGAGGCCCAAGCACCTTGCAGACAGGTCCTGGTGTATGTGGCCCGGAGCCCACCTGGCACTGTGTGCTGGCACGGCATGGACAGCCAGCAGCTCCCATTATAAAAGCCTTCCTTACAGGCGTTTACAGTTCAGCCATAAATATTTGCTCCTGGCTGCAGTTTTCCCAGGCAAGATTTCAGCCCAAAAGTGATTGCTCACTGAGCTAGTTGTTCCCTGGTTGTTTACTTTTAGAGTTCCCCAGAGTTAAACACAGCTTTATTCCTAGAGCAACTGGAATGGCAATATCTATTATCACCAATTATTATAATAAACCAATTATGGATCTTGTAGCAACCAAATAACAAAAAATGATCCTGTAACTGGTGCCACTGATCAGACACTAAACTCAAGAGAGCAGAGGTCCTGCGCTCCCCTGTATGGGCTGAGGCCGTGTGCTCGGACAAGGGCTTCAGGGAACATTTAGCCGCCTTCTGAATACCTTGTGCAGAGTCTGGAGATTGAGGTTTGTGGGTGCAAAGCAAAGCTCAGGTCTCCCAGGTTGGAAGGCCGCAAAAACTGTCTGTACAGTTTGGTTTTGACTGGCTTTGGGATGTTTGTGCAAATGCTTATGAGCCCAAAGCAGATGCACACTGCACAGGACACACTAAATTAAATTATTCCCCCAAGAAACTCTATCAAAAGCACTGCAGTTTGCATTTTTCCTTTTGAAACCCTACCTGTGAGCCTGAATTATCTGCCACCCAGCCCAGCTCAAGACCAAAGCCGTTCCCCACATCCCCTAAAGTAAGCCAAGTCCAGATGACTCAGGCGCAGACACAGGACCCAAAGAAAGGCTGGAGGTGGCAGTGGGACCCCCACACCCGAGATGCAGGAAGGAGGGCTCACATCACCCTGCACGTCACTTCCAGAATCAGCTCATGGACCTGTCCTTTCCCTGAACAGCTCCCACCATGGGGTTTTGCCCCTCTGGGTTGAGCGAGGATGTCCCTGCATCCCCCCTCTGCCTTCAGTGGCAGCCAGCCTGCCCCAGGGAGGGAGTGAGCCGGCAGCAAGAGGAAAAGGATATGGTGCTTCTGGGAGCTGCGGCCGTTTGAAGGCTGCGAAGGGAAACAGGCCAGAGGGTTATCCAATCTCTCCGAGCAGACATTTCCGCCTGGCACGCCCCAGCGGCACAGTCACTCCGCTTCATTAATAAATCACTAATCCCGCCTGCTGCGGCTACCTCAGGGAGGAAACGGGAGCCAGTGTGAGTGGGGCCGGGAGCGGGGCGCGTGTGCATGTGCCCTTGTGCGTGCACGGGGAGGTGTACAGGTCGCAACCAGAAGCCCTGCAAAGGTCCTCCCAGGCAGGTGCAGCCCTTTCTCAGCTCACCCAGGTATGGCCACATGAAAAGGATGCTAAGCCGGCACCTTGGCCATGGCTCTCTGTGGTCCAGATGACCCAGCACTGCAAGCACGTGTGACACAACCTGGAGATGGGCAGAAACCTTCCTTCTACCAACTGTCACAAGCTCCATTCCCCCTTCCCAGCTGCCTCTCTATATTTATAAAAAGCCAAAGCTTTCCAAGTGCTCCGAGGCTCTCCAGGACACTATTTCAGCCCTAAACAATGTGAGCAGCATTGTTTCCCCGGGAACACAAATACAGTTTATACAAGGGCCACTTGGCAGTTTGGCGGATTATCAGCAGGTGAAAGCAGGGCTTTCTGGGCCTTGGGGCGGTGGCTGCCCGGCAGCCCCGGTGAGGCCACGGTCACTCTGCATGAGCAGTGGGGCCAGTGCTCGGGTCTGAGGGGCTGCGCGGGCCCAGGTGGTTCTCCGAGTGGGCACCACTGCCCCAGGTGCAGCTTGCCGGGACCTGAGCAGACACAGGACAGGCTGACATGTCCACAGGTAGCGATTCAGAGCTGGGAACCAGAAATCCAGTCCTGGCACTTCCCACCACAGTGGCCTGGCAGCAGCGGGGATTTCAAGTGCCTGCCACGCAGGAAGGCATCCTGGAGCAAACCCTGCGACTGCCGCAGTGTGTCTTTACGGAGTAAACAGTGGTGTAACGGCGCAGTGCAGATGTTTGAGCACAGATAACATGGGGCATCCCGCTGGACCCAGCCATGTGCTGCTCCCCATTGTGGCACTATGGCCACTGGCTACATGAATGATCCCTGGCCCTTTATCCTTCGGCATGCACTGCACAAGCTGCTCTGTACTGCATGGGGTGTCCAGACTAGCAAAGGTCTGGTTTGCAGCCCCCCGTCCCTGTGGTGAGCTGGGGTGCCCAGGGCCCCCCAGGCAGATGGGGGGCACAGCATGGGGCAAAGGCCCACATTGTGCACCCACTCTGGGGTACCGGCATCAGCAGGATACACGTATTTTGGAGCTGGAGGAATAGGATGTGTAATGGGTATTGCTCCCCACTTGGATACATCCTAACCCATTCCCCGGTGGCATCCACAGTGGCCCAACCCCATCGGAGCTGGATGCAGGCATGTCGGGGGTGATGGCAGACCCTGTGGTACCCAGTCCCATGTGGGGTGAGAGGACTCCCCACAAAGACACCTTAGCTAATGAAAGAGGACAAGGGCTGCCTGGCGTGTGACTGCTTGAGACCCGGCCTCCAGCAGCATGATGCAACAAGCCTCAGCCCCACGCCTCCCCGGGACGTGAAACGCTAAATGAAACAAATTCCTGCCACCAGCGCCGTTTCCTGTTTTCCTGCTACAACGGATCACGCTTCCCTGCAGTCCTTGACCCCGGGGACTGGGACTAGAAAGGATGCGACAAACCGCCTCCCCGGTCCGAGGTGCGCAGGGCTGGGCTAGGGGGCTGCCCTATGTGCCCTGAGCCCACAGCCTGTTTGTTTGTCCATCTGTGCAGACACAATAGCCGTGCAATGCCTCCAGAGCAGGCACGGCTGCCAGCTTCCTCTGGGGAGACGATCTGATAGCCAAGCGGGGAAAGCAGAGCCACAGAACAAAGCAAAGGCCAGCACGGGAAAGCAAAGCTGAGCCTTTGATTCAAACCCTTTTTTTCCCTCTCCAAGCAAGACAACAGGGTTGTCTTCTCACTTGCACTTCCCCACAATTGCAGCTAGATCTCCTGCTTGGCTCTAGCAGACGGAGCCATGTTGACCAAAGCTCAGGGCTTGTTGCTTTGCCTGCACACGTGGAAGGCCCTTCTCTACTATTGGCTCCAAACTCCCTTTCTAGCACATATTCACTCATTGCACAGGCAAGGAGACTTGGCTTCCCAAAATGTCGAGCAGAGGAAGGTGGGATTTCTGTGACAGCAGAGGAAAGCAGCTCTCCCCAAACTGCCCTGGGCTGTGCAGACCTTTATGGGCACACGTGTTTAAGGAAAGGTCCCAGCCAGGGCAGGCTGCTGCCTTTCACCTCCTTCGGAGAGGCACCACCTCCTGTCCCTGCTAGGAAATGATTTCAGGATTTCAAAGTGTAAAGTAAATGTTGATCAACCCAAAGTGATGGATGTTTCACTCTCTTTTTCTTGGGTTGACATGACATTTAAGCTCTGGTTTTATTTTCCATCTATTATGGGAGTGTCAAGAGTCAGAAAACCCTCCACAGACAATCAAACCCAGGTATCCCCCCAGCCGGCTTCACAACAGGAAACTCCCCACACACGCATTACTGCAATGAGGACAAGGCAGAGAACAAGAAAAGTGAGCAGGGCTCGGGAGGGGGACATACAAGGGCAGTGGGTACCAGTCTTCAGCCAGTATCGAGCAGACCCAGCACTTGTGACCATTCTTGCAAAAGGGGGACTGTGGCAACCATTTATTTTGGGGCTGAAGGGCAGCTTGGTAAGCGCAGATCTCCTTTTCACCCAACAGTGCTTGGCCAGACCACCCAGCAGCACCAGACTGTCCTTCAGAGACATCATCAAAAGCCCCGCAAAAGGGCTCAGCTCCCACAAAGTAGACATGAGGACATGCTGCCACACAAATGCTCCGGTCAGCCCTCTGAGACATCCTCCGACCACACATGGCTGAGCGCTTTGCAAAGCACAGGTCAGTGGAGCTCACCCCTGCTCCCACTTTGCAATCACAGCGAGATAAAAGTCTCCCCCTCCCAGCATGCTGGGCTCACGGCTCCAGTTACAACACACTTAATCCTTGAGCCAGTTTGACACTGCAGCTTCGGGCTGATTGCATGACCCAGTTGTGAGACAGTGAGGCCCCACTGAGCTCAGAAATGTTAAATACATTGTAATTGGACCCCCGGTGCCTCCACTTTTCTTTAGATGAAGAGGCCCTGGTAAGTGAATTTTCCAGAGCGTTCCTGTGCTGGCGTGGCAGACGTGGCCCTGGAGTGCAGCTGATTCTCAAACCGCCCTGGGACAGAAGATTTGGAGGTCCTTCCCCATCTGCACGTGGCAGCAGCGCTGCAAGGAGGTCTGGGTTGGCCACATCAATTGCAACGTGAAGGAAACCAAATCCACCCGTTCCTGGTTTATCCCAGAAGGAAACGGGAGTGGGGCTAGATAAGGAGCGAACTCCCTGGGGAAGGGAGGGGAGAGCTGTGCACTCCCTGTTCCTACTTTTGCTTTTTACTTTTCTGTACCTTTAATATCAAATCGCATACACAATGCTGCCAGCGTGCAGACCCCAGTGAAGGGACGCTGCATCGCAGCCCAGGGAGCCTCCACCAACAACTAGCTCTGCCTTTACGCAGTTTTAAGTGACCTGCCAACACACATCAACTGGCTGCTGTTGAATGTCACGGATAAGCCAATTCTTGTCCATCCTGGGGCACTGAGGAGGGCAGTGAGTTGGTAGCACATCGGCCCTGATGTGCAAGAGGCTGATGAGGGGGCAGCAAGGGCACTCGTCCCTGCTGCATGCCTCTGTCTCTCCGGGTGAGCCACGATCTGCCTTTGCCCAGGGAGACTGGAGGCTCCTTGGGGCAGGGCTGTCTCTGTGGCCATGGGGCAATGCTCCCAGGTGCTACTTTGATATAAAGAGTAGCACTTCCCCCAGCTCTAAAACCCTTTTGCTCTTTGCCAATGCGAGTGAGTGCTCCTCTCGCAGCTGCTGTCCTCTCCAGAGGGGCTTTGAAGGCCATCGTCACAAAATCAGCAAACTGGGGCAAGAGACTGAAAGATATACAGGCAAAGGAAACAGATGCAAAGGGAGCCCTGTAACAGCCGTATTTTGCTACCAAACACCCCAAAACATTGTGAGGTCAAACCCAGCAGGAGTGTGAAACATCTCCTCAGCCTCTTGGGGGCTTTAAAGAAAGCCAGTTTGTTCTCCTGAAGTTTCTAGACTCACATGTCACAGCCAGCGGGTCAAGCTCTTTGGAGAAAGTGAGTCAGAAGTTGCTTGCTGGCACAGGACTGCGTTTTGCTGGCTCTGTTGGAGCAGAGGTGGGGGGACAGCAGGTCCAGTGGGCGATGGGGAGCTCCCACGTGGGAAGCAGATGAGCTCCAGGCACATTTCCGACATGGTCTAGACCTCAGATTTGGTAGCAACCTGCATAGAAACAGTTTTGATGCTCCTGAAAATCCTGGAGCATCTTCCCTGGGCTGTGAGCTGCGTGGGGCCCAAGCCAGCCGCCCGCACACTGATGGGAGAGCTTGTGGCTCCGCTGTGGCTATTCATCTCTGGCCGTGGGAGGGTAGGATGTGTCCCAGGCCTGGGGTCAGCAGAGAAGGGCTGCCTTGACATGATACGCCGAGGCACTTCAGGGAGGGAGATGCTGTCGTCGTTTGCCTCCCTTTGAAGTAAAAACCCTTGAAAGGGGAGGAACGCCAGAGCCTTCTCTAAACGCACTTAATTAATTCAACTTGTCACATTAACAACATCAAAACAGGGCAACTGCAGCAGAGTCTGGGCCTCATCTCACACCCACCGAGCCAAGAGGGCTCCGCAGAGCTTCCCCCGGAGTGGGGCTGATCGGCTGCAGTGCAAAAACTTGGGCAGGATGCAAAGGACTCAAGGCGCGAGTTGTGCCTCGATGGCATTTGTACAGCGCAGCGGACAATGGGGCCAGGTCCACACCAACGATCCTGGGAGCCCACTGGCAACACGGACTGCACCGAGCACCCTGTGTTTTCTTTGCTGTCCTGCTTCCTCCAGCTGGGAGATTTTGTTCCCCCCTCAGTATTTCTATATCCATAAATTTGTGTGTGCCCTTTCCCAGGTGGCTATCGGGAAGCAGCATAAGAATGTCTGTTACGGTAACTGTACCCCAAGGTCACGCCGTTGTCTTGCTGTGCACCATTGCAGGCAGCAGCCAGGTCAGACGGGTGGCTCTCGCTGAGCTGGACTGAGCCCCTGTGCCCAGCGGGCATGGCCACCCTGGTGCCCCAGGCCCCCCAGCCTCTCATCGCCTTCCTCCCAGCACCTGACCCCAGCTGATAACCTTGGAAAGTTCCCTCTGACCTGGGGGAGCTGGGATGGGGAAAGAGGTTGACTTTTAACCCCCTGCTGTGCTTCATCCTCCTCCTAAATGTGCTGAATTCCCCTGCTGCCTCCTCTCTACACCGAACCCATCCATCTCCCTGCTGCTGGAGGGGCTGCTGGAGCTGGAGGCCCACAGGTCCTCCCACGAGCCCAGCTTACATCGAGGAGGAAAGAGCTTCACTTACAACCACAACCTTGCCTGGACCCACAGTCCCCTCCTCGCCCTGGCCCATCACCGCACGGCAATGGGACCCCAGCAGCAGGTCCCTGGCTGTCCACCTGGCAAAGCTCAGTCACTCAAGGGGACCTGGAGGGCAGAGCGGTTACGACAGGGCTACAGGCAGTGCTGCTCAGTGGTTAAACCACAGATCTCGGCCAAGTCACCAGGCAAGACAGACCCTGACCCCTTCCCCTCCCAGCCTGTCTAAAAGGAGCCAGCAAGCAGCCCCGCACCCAGCTGCGACCTGGCGATAAACGCAGGGCTTTGATGTGGAGGGGAGAGGGAGCCGTCCCGGGCAACCCCTTATCTCCCTTTTCTTCTGTCCCTGGTGTGAATGAGTGGTGTGGGAAAACGCACTTTCCAAAAGGCATCCCTGGAAAGGAGGGGCTGGGCAGACGGCCGGGTACCGCAAGAGTCCCGGGACGAGGGGGCAGTGGTTGCAGCCCAAGCCCTCTGCAAGCCGTGCACGGGGAAGCACTACCTGACAGCTGAGAGCCGCCCGCCTGTCACACCAGGCCAGCTGCATCCCCAGGGCCACGCAGGAGCTCAGACACAAAGCTGGGACACACAGGCTGATCAGAGGAAACGCCAAGCGACTTGGTGGGGCCCCGATCCCCCTGCCTCCTTCTGCCCTCCTCCAGTGTCCGTGGGAGGTTTTCCTTGGATCATTCTCATCGGCTGTGCCGGCTAAAGCCTGCTTGTTCACGTGGAGGCAGACCTTTAATGAAGCCCCCAGCGTGGTAGGCATAATTATCTTGTGCTCCGGGAACTGCCCTCATTATTTGTTATTAATACTGGACAGGGTGTTCCCAGCCCGAAGAATTACCATAAGAAATCCCAGCCCTGACCCTGCCAGGCGCTCCGCGGGAGTCGTGCAAAAGGGGTTGCAGCGTCTGGGACTAAATATAGACCATGATGTGATGAGGCGGAGGAAGCAAGACCAAGAGTCGGGAAGAGGAGAGACACACGTGCAGTTTCTTGGGCAGAGGGGAGTTGCCTGTACATGCTGCCTGCGTCTGCCTGCACCCGCTCTCTCCCAGCACGCTTAGGAAGGAAAAGCACACCCCACCGTGGCTGCTCGCACACTTGTTAGGGCTGTTTGCATCAAAGATCTCTGACGGAGAAGCACCCGTCTCAACTCTCTATGCCATCCACCAAGGGGGACACCGGGACTTTCCAGCAGGAAAACCCCAGAGTGAGGGAGCGTAGGGGCTGGGAGCTGCCCTTCACATGCCACTGCTCTCCAGAGGGAGAGGCAGCAGGGAGGAAAGGAGATAGCTGCTGGGAGAAGGCTTTCCCTCCCTCACCCTGTCTGCTTCGGAGGGGCAAAAGAGTCTGGAAATGGGGTGTGCTTTTGTGCAGAAAAATCAGTGTCTCCCATTGCCCTTCCAGACAGTACAGTCAGGAGATGGCTCTCCGGGGAACGTCCTGAGCTGCTGTGGGGTTTCTCAGCCCCTGGCACCACTGCACAGCTGGGTCCCCACCTCGGGGTCACACACCACAGCATCTGGGCTGCAAAAGGCAGCAGGGAGAGTGCTGGGGGTCCAGAGGCTTTTTTCGACATTGTTTTAAACCTCAGAAACACATTTCAGGAAATTTCAGAGGAGAAAATGTATAAAGCAAGGAGGAGCAGCATCTCCAGATGACAGGAAGGTGGAGTGGGAGAGCCACGCTAGCAGGAGCTGAACGGTCTAAGAGCAGAGGTTTCCTTGGTTTTACAAATAAGAGATTCAAAGTTTGAAAATGAGTGAAGCTGTCTGTTTATGTGGGTCAAATTGAGGCAGCAGCTTCACAGAGAAAGGGGAAGGAGGATGGATGCAATAAAAGCATGGAAACACTTTGCACCAGGGCTTGCCAATAAAAAGTTTAATTCTGAAGCTGCTAAATGTTTTGTTTCATCATTTTCAGATATGAAGCGTGCTTTTGGGAAGCAGTATTTTCCCTAAGAAATTGGTCCCAGCCTAAAAAGAAAGAGAAAAAGCCTTTAAAGGATATTAAATGCCCCCCCAAAAGAAAGGAAGGTTTTAATTTCATGTGGAGCACACCACTTGCAGAATGAACCAGAAAAGGAAATGTGGCAGAGACTCTCTCTTTGAGTCTGAGCCTGTCTGACTTTGTCCTTGCGGTTTTCGGTTCAGCTACAGAATAGAAACATCCGTTTCCCCCCCATTTCTCCCCCTGAGCCCTCAAGTGCAGCCCTGCTGCCAACACAGGCCTAGGACCTCATGGCCCGGCAGTGCCTGTTGGAGCTGCAGTCGGGTGTAATTAATTCACTTTGGGTGCTGCTGGTTAAGAGCCTTCTAGCTCTCAGCTGCAGCTGAGGTTATTGCTCTTCCAGGCTCAGCCATGTGTTTCTGTTTATTTGCTCTGTGTGCCAGCAGAGCCCCCGCATCCCAATACATTATGTTTGCATATAAGCTGCAAATTTGAGTTTGATTTGGTGGGTTGGAGCCCTGGGGGCCTCTTGGCTGCCTTTGAAATAGTTGCTGGGTCTGAAAGGTCTCTAATGCATGGGGCTGTGTGGTCCGGGAGAGGTGCTGGGGGGGTGTGTGGGGAGAAGACCGCGATGAAAGTAAAAAGAAAAGGAGAGGAAAGGTGCGAGGATAATAAAGGAGAAAATCCAGTCAGGAGAGGGACTGGCAAAGCCAGCCTCCTCAGGGTTGCCCCCAGCACAGTGCACTGCAGAGCTTGTCTCATGGCGGGGACACGGGCTGCCCAGCCCGCGGTGGCACAGCCAGTGCCCAGGTCACAGAAGACACAGCCAGACCCCCTCTTTCCACGTCCTTTACTGAGGGATGTACACAGAGCTCAGCATCCCCAGCCTGATGGTGAAGCTCCCTCCTCTAGGCAGCGGAAACAGAGCAGGCTCTGGCCAGTGGAGCAAGGCGGTAACCTCCTTGTCTCGCCCTCCAGTGCAATCTGACGGCGGCTTTTGCAGAGCCCAGCAGCTCCCGTCCCTGGCCCCCCGGCTCTCCCCCCACACCCGCAGGACCGCCGTGCCCTCACATCCTCCGGCGCGCCCGTCTGAAACACCCAGCAGGAGGCTGGGAACGTTTGGCTGCTCTCCCGAGGAGATTTTCCTTCATAAAACACAAGCCAGGCAGGGGCTTTTCACATGCGGTGGGCATGGCTGAATCCCTTTTCTTGGCAGCCAGCAGGAGGAAAATGGAGGGGGGGACAAGAGACAGGCCGGCCTGTGCCCCCTCCTGCAGCCGGTGGGACGGCCAGCGCCTTTGTTCAGTTTTCAGAGACGGAGGCAGAAAGAGGACGTTACAGAGGGGTTAATGATACAATGATGGCCCTGAATGCCGTGAAGGAGCAGTGTGGGGTGGGAAGGCTTCGGGCCACCGAGGCTGGGGAGAGGCGAGGTTTGGTGGTCGCTGCTGGTGGCTCTGGGTGGACTGGATGTGGGAATGGGGCTCAGCCCCTCGCTTTGGGCATCTGTACGGTAGGGTTCTTCCTCTGGGCTTGTCCTGTCATGCTTGCAGATGGTATTCAGAGGGGAGACGGGGCACCCAGCCGGGTCCACACGCATGGAGCATGGGGCTCCCATGCACCCCAGGAAACAGGAGCCAGGCAGGGTCTGGAGACGCCCCGGTTTACTCCGGGGAGACCAGTGGCCCTGCAGCTGGTTTCTGGAGCTGGGCCCTCGGATTGGGGCAGGTTCCCCTCAAAGTCCTGTGAGGAATTGAGCTTTTTGTAAAAAAAATAATAAACCAAGACTGGTTTGCACTTTGGTGTTTCTCCATTGCCTCACCCCAAAAGGCACTCGGCGTGGATGGGGCCCGCTCCTGCTTGCCTGCACCCAGCTCTGGCTTTGCCCCCCGCGGCCCCTCGTTTACCCCCAGAGGGGCCGGTGGGGACAGGGAGAGGGAGAAGGCCACCACCCGCCCTGGGGACCCCCCGGGGGAGCCTGGCAGCCTGGCTGCATGTCACTAGATGGCGGCGCCGGCTCAGAAATGGCTGCCAGGGCCTGGCGGGGCCCAGCCTGGGGGACCCCTGAAATCACAGGGTGGCCTGGGGGACCCCCGGCCCCACAGGGCTGCTGGAGGGTCCCCGGTGCAGCCCCCATGCCCCCCTGGCACCCCGTGTCCCACAGGTGCCAGTGGAGGCCGCCACGGGGGCTGCGTGGGGCCAGGCCGCTCTCCCACCATGGGGAAGAAGTCTGTGGTAAAACAGCCGGGATGAGGCCGGGACGTGCATCCTGCAGAGACCGCAGCGGCCCCGAGGAGGAGGAGGACATGCAGGGCCACCTATGCCCACCCGGCCCCTGACTCCCAGCCCAGCTTGGGTGCGCAAGCGGTGCCAGAGAAGGAGGGCGTCGTGCAAAGTCATGGCAGGAGGCATGTGGGCCGGCAGCGCCATGGCGGGCTGTGGTGTGGAGGAGGGCGCTCACCCTCCCCAGGCCCTGCCGCCGCTCCCCAGCCCCGCAGCTGCCCAGACAGAGCCAGGAGCGAGGGCCTCTTGCCGACACTCTCTTGCCGGGGAGACAATGGGGCGATTGTGGCTGGGCTGGGGCCTCGTCGGCCGCCATTGTCCTCACTAGGAATGGCCGGGCCGCCGAGCTGGCATGGCTCCTCTGGACCCCGCAGCCCCGCGGGGGATGAAGCAGGTCAGTAGGGTGTCCGTGGGACCCGGCGGTCTGGCACCGCTCATCCACCTGTGTGAGACCCCACCTGTGGGTATTTACCCAGGTTTGGGCAGTTACCGCCATCACCCAGGACAGCAGATGGCACGCAGGGACGGGGAAGGAGAGCCCATGTTGCAATCACCCGTGAGTAAATAAAGACATGATTTACCTCACCTACTGAAGTTGGAGGCTTTTCTTTTTCTGCTCACTGCAGCCTCACCTTATGGGACCGTTCCTGCTGGTCAAGACCTCAGCAGCCACGTTGTCTTCAGGTTGGCTCCAGCACACTCCTCACATGTGCACAGTCACCTTCCCTCCTGTAAGCTCTACTTTTGGTCTCTCTTTTCTACCCTCGAATCTGAGTCTCTTGCAGCCTGAAGGGCTACTTTTGCTCCCAGGTAAGAAGAAGCACAAATTCGTTAGACAAATCCCAGGGAATGCATATAACTGCACTTACCAGCACAGACCATGCTCATCTGCCAGCCCTGAGTTGCCCATGATGTACATGAAAGTTGCAAGCAAAATACGCTCGGTTGGAGAGAGACAGAAAGACAGTCTTTGAGTTAGAAGATACAAGAAGGATTTTCCTGAGGGAGCCCTAAAGCAGAAAGCCGGTATCTTCTGGGTCAGGAGCAGACTCACATGGCAAGAAAAAACACCTCCCTCCCCTTGCCAGACTGACATATTTTTTAATTCACTACATTTTAAACGAGCAAAATGTTGTGGAAAGTGAAGTCAACCTGCCTCAGAAAGCCAGCAGGTATGTGACATAACCCTGAAGAGTGGTATGGGGTTGTCCCACAGCTGCCAAGCTGATCCCAGATGAGTCAGGGCTAAACCTGTCCCTCCCTTGAGGCGTCTAAGTTTTGTTTGTCCCAGTTCTTCCCATTTTACCAGCTGTTGAGCCATTTCCTGTCCTCAGGCTTTCACACTCCCTTAAACAGGTCACTTTGGCATTTTTCGACCTCTGCTGCTCCGGGTTCACAGGTTGAGACATTCCCTCCTGCATTAATTCACAATGACAGCAGGCTCTGTGTCACTTAACCAGGATCATCTCTTCCATGCATTTCCCTCTGCACCTCCCATGTCTTCTGGAAGCCTTTGGGAGTTGCCTACTGCAATACAGCAACGACAGTGAGACAGCTCTCACCCTCCTGGGAGCAGTGTGAGCATGGAAGCCCTCCAGAAGGACATTCGGCACATGCCCTACGGCCATCAGCCCCTCAAAGCCCATCCAGGCTTCCCCTTGCACAGCTCCTTCCTGCCGGGCTGCTCCTGAGCCACAGCACAGCCTGACCATGGCTGAGAGCAGAGAGGAGGTCAGAGAACTGCATCCCTCCCATTCCCCCCGCCAGGGAAACCCAGGTGGAGAAGTGGAAAAGATCCTGTTTTATGCCTAGACCACCCCGGGTTGAAGGGTGTGAACCTCCCACGGTGGTCTAAAAGATCCTGCAGCACAACAGAGGAAAGCCCTTCACAGCGCTGAACCCCCAAGCCTGGGCAGATGCAGGTGGGGAGTGTGGATGTGCACCCGACCGGGGCAGGGTCTGGGGTCCCCATCCATGCAAAATCATCAGTGATTCCCTGGGAGGTACACAAGCCTCAAAAATGGAAAGCAAACACCTCTCTCAGCAGCAGACATCCCCAGCATGGCCCCCGCCGAACTCCTGTGCTGCCCCACAGTCAGACCCATGCCACGGTGTTCATGTTCCCAGTATGGCCAGTTCCCTCCACCACTGAGGCCCATTACTGGACAGATCTGCAGCTTTAAGGCACAGCCAGGCCGCAGAGCAGGTTGCTCTTCCCAGCCTCCAGTGACCTGCCAGAGTCAACTTAGCTGAGAGTAATTAGTGTGGTTATCAAGGGAAGAGGTGGATTAATGTGGGAAAGTCATTGATGAAGGCAGAGAAGGGCAGATGCTTTCCTGGAGTCCCCAATCAATACAGACCTTGGAGGATGAATGAGGGCTTCAAAGAAAAGCATCAGTGAACAATTGAATGCTTTTAGCTCCCGGATGGCTGCTCTGCCTGAAGCAATGAGTGAAATACGGCACAGGGCACCCCACACACTCTAGCAATTATCCCTCACTTGTGCGTCTGAAGGAGCCTCTGCCCACCAGGTGCCCATGCAAGGGAGGAGGACGCTGGTGGGGTGGGATGAAGATGGGCACCAAGGATGCGGAGGTGGCTGTGAATTTGTGAGTTGGAGGGACTGAGAGCTCCCTCCAAACTCCTGTCCCCTCTTGGCGCTCCAGCTCTGCCCCACACCTTCCCTCCCCAGGAGGGTGAGTGAATACTGGAGACATGAGTGGGGTTTCGGTGACCACCGGCTTGCAGGGCTCTCTGGGGCAGCCACAGCCCCGAATGTCCGACACACAGGGCAGTGGGCAAGAGAACACCCTACAACCCCATGTCTCTGAGCCTGAGCAGCACTCAGCACCACCCACTCTCCTGCCCCATACCACGCAGCAGCTGGCGGTGGGCTGTGCTGCCGGTCACTGCACAATGTGCCGGTGGCCGTGCCAGCGTCCCCTCCTCCCGCTCCATTTTGCTTTGCTTTAATTATGTGATGTAGAAAGTGGGTCAGGAGGAGCTGGGAGGAGCTGCCGGGAGGGGATGGAGGGAGCTGCAAGGTCGCAGGCTGTGCTGCAGCCCCTCAGCAGCACGTGCAGAGGACGTGCTCCCCCGGCCAGCATTGATGCCGAGCTGGCAGCCACCACGGCTCCTGCGTGCCAGCACTCCTGCCTGCACTGCCTGCAGTGGACGTGGGATGCACACGGACATGTCCCCATGCCCAGAGCTGACCCCTTCCAATGCAAAGCCTTGTCGGTCTCCAAGGTCATGCAAGAGATGTGTTTTTTCATTGCACTGAAGGAGAAACTGAGGCACAGAGCAGGGAAGCAGCTTGCCTTGGTAGGAGCAGAACAAGCCAGCACTGCCGTACCTGCCAGTGGATGGGTGCTGAGCCACGTGGGTGGCTCCTGGCACATGGGTTATTGGCCGTGGCCCTTAGCACCATCTGGGCGGCAGTTGATGCCAGAAGACTACAGCCACACACCGTCAGTGGATCTGGGTCCCTGTGGCCCAGATCCCGGCTGCAGGGAGCGCGGCTGAGGCGTGGGAGGGGAAGGCAGAGCTGCGCTTGACCCCGGTGCCGGCAGGTCCCCGCTGGCAGCAGGGCAGTGCTGTGCCCAGCCGGGACTCGCTGCATCCCAGCTCCCTGCTGTGCCACCCGCTTGCAGCACCCAGCAGCTTTACTCGAAAGCCAAGTGGGGCATGACGGCTCTACAGAGAGGGAGGAAAACCAAAACAAATCGGAGCATGTTTTTTTTGCACTCCCGGCCCAGCTCTTGGCCCCTCCTCTGTCATCCCCACTGGAATGTGCCTCCGAATTCCTCGCTGGCTCGCTGCGTGCTGCTGCCGGCTTTGCCTCTGATTGTTTGCAGCGATTGCGCTTTTCCCACACTCCAGATCATGGCTAGGAATCACCCATGGCTCCGTGCCGGCTCCGTATCACCCCCAGCACAATGTGCAAGCGCAGACTTAGGCAAAGCGGCAATTGAAGAGAGCTGGCGGGGTGAAGTGGGTGCTGCGTGACTTGGCCCTGAGTCACAGCCGCGCCAGCTCAGCCTCTTCTCTGATCCCAGTTCAACACCTGCACCGAGCACAAGGCAGGCAGGCGGCTGCCTCTTACCTCTTCACCCCCACATCGGACACTGCTGCGGGGCTCACGTGGGCTTGACCAAATGGGGTCAGGGCAGATGCCAGATGAGCAGAGCGGGAGGTAGAGATGTGACTGCTGCCCTTTCACGTATTCCTCATCACTTCGGCCTCAATCTCCGTTTCAGAGTCCTGACACAGTCCTAGAAGCACGGTCACAATTTTAGTTGTGCCTCTTCCCTGGTGTGGAGGCTGCAAACGTTGGGATTTCTTCGCTTGCTGGCAAAGCTTTGGGAACACTTTTCCATCTGAACAGCTGGACTTCTGCTTTCTGCAGCCCTTGGAGAGGGAGGTGGGTGGCTGCAGGGACATGTTTGCCTCCCGCACTTTGTTTTTTCTGGCTGGGGCCACGTCCCCCTGCCTGGTGTCACTTCCCTGCTCCACACACGCAGGGCAACTGCTGTTTCCATCAATCTGGACATGCTAGGGAGATACCCGTGCTGGGACATCACTAGCAGCAGGATGGCCCAAAAATGGCTGAAACCAGATGTGGTCACGCAGATCCCATGTCCATCCCAACTCTGTGAACATCTGACACCTCTAAGCTTGAATCCACCTATTCTCACCATTGCGTCAGCGGAGCACCTGGCAGCCATTTCTCCTTCCAACACCCCAAAATGCCCTTATCTGCATCATAAAGTGGAGAAGAAGTCCTAAGGAGATGTGTTTTCTCCTGCGGACATAGAGGAGATCAGGAACCACCTGGGAGTGAGTGGCCCAGAATCCAGGCTTCCCAAAGCCGAGGCAGCCTCCATCCGCTCCCATTAATGGACTACATTTTACACAGTGACTCCATAAAGTACTTAATCCTTATCTGCAATTTATAAAAGGATAAACTGCACATGATTAAGACTGTACTGTCCAAGGCACCTAGCTCCAACAAAACAGCATTGCACACCTGCAGCCCTCTGCGCTCGGCTCCCCTGAGGAGCCAGCACCCAGATCCCAGGTCCCTCGAGCCCTCCAGGACCAGACAGCAGGGACTTTCCAGAGGTCACCCACAGCCCTGAGCACCCTCCAGCCTCCTGTCTCCCAGCCCAGCTCTAATCTCAGGGCTCAGGGCTCTGAGCATGAATAAACTCACCTGTTATTTGCAAACAATTCACCCACAAGTACTCGACAAACAAAAGCCTGTAATTAAGCAAATAACACGAGCCCTCTCCCCCATTATACAGTGCTGTAGACTGACTTCTGTTTGAATTGTTTTATTGCAAAGAGTTTTAAATCACTCTTTTTATTTGAGATGAGGTAAAGGCTAAACATAGGAAAAAAAAAATCAGGGAAAGAAGGTCTGGATGGGCGGCTGCCAGGGCTCAGCCCTATCGCCGCTTTTCTCATAGGAAACCCCCATAAAACTGCTGAGAACAGGACACCCGCAGCATCGCCTTCTGTTCTGCTCCTATCGCAAACCAAACATAGTGGAAGGTGAATGTAAACAGTTTCTTTAGCCCGATCAAATCACCAGATGTCAAATTAGCACACTCAGTTAAGCCTCGGCCCTAATTGCACCGTTTGTCATGCTGGAGCAGGCGGTGGCACAGCATGCCGTCCCCCCCAGCCCTCGGGGGGCAAGGGCTCCCGGCCCCCCGCTCCCTACCGGCCCCGGTGCTCTGAGCGGGTCTGCCCGCCTCGAGCTGGCACTGCACCCCATGGGCAGGGGATGAGGCAGGGTCCCATGTGAGAGAACCCCCGGGGGGTGATTTCCCACCTTGTCCTGCCCAGGCACCCCCAGTTTGGGGACAGGGAAGAGCTGCTGCAGACTTCCCCCGGAGCAGCTCCCCAGAGCAGCATCTTCCCCCCCCAGCTCTCCGGTCCTGACTCCTCCAGCAAGGTCTGTTTTCTTTGGGTACCACGTCTGCTTCTGGGGCACTGGCCAGGCGGTAGCCCTCCTCCTCCAGCCCCTCTCCCTGCCGCAGTCCTGCTGGCTCCAGCGCTGCAGTCCTCAGCTGCCCGCTGCCACAGCACCTGGTACTCGCCGCTCCCCTGCTGCTGAGCACGGGCAAGCTCGTTACATGCACTGGCACGCACGGCTCAAACCCAGTGTTGGTGTCAACCCCGGGCGCTGCTGGCAATCCTTATCACGTTTTCTCAGTAGCTCCCTCCTTCCCCACACAATGAAGGTCAGGGTGCAGAGGGACATTTGGTTTCTTGCCATCAAAACAGCATGGTTTGGGGGTTTTTTTCCTTCTTCCTGCCCATCAAATCCCAGCTCCCCATATTGAGCAGCCCCAAGGCGAGGTGGCCAACGCAGCGTGTGGATGCTGGGTCAGGGTAGCCCTGAGCCAGCCCCGGTGGCTGCCGCTTCGCAGCAGAGCCCTGAGATCTGCCCTGCGCAGATGGGATGCCGCTCACACAGACTCCCACCCAGGCGAGCCGGGAAATGACCAAAACGGGAAATTAATGTAGTCAACAAGCTTTTGCAGCTTTGCTTATTTTTATACTGCTTAGAGGGTTTTTTTGAAAGGGCTCAGATGTTTCACGGGTGGGAAAGCCCGCCCCGGAGCTAACCCACTGGGACATCCAGGCCCAGGGGGAGCAAGAGGATTCTGGTGATTTTGAAATAAAACTATTTTTTCTGTTAGAAAAACAAGCACTTGGCTGGCCAAAGACAAATATTTTGAGTGTTTGCTTTTAACGCTTTCGGCACCAGCCATCTGTGCCTTTCTATTTAACAAGAGCTTCTCACCTTGCAACGCTCCTTCAATGTGGGGTTGCTAGTTTTTTAAATTAACTTGAAATCAAACAAAAAATGGTTTCACTGGTCCCAAAATAACATATTTTAATGTTTGGCTTTGTGAAGAGGAGCTTTCTCTGGCCATGTGGGTTTTGCACAAGCCAAACAAGCCACCTCCTGCCCTCCTGGCTTGCCGGCACGGCACCCTTGGCCACGCCACCAGCCCTTGAGCTGCCCCTGCCTCGTGCCCAGCGCAGCTCCACCTGCGCAGGAGCACACGTGGCCAAATCCAGCCTCCTTTGACCCGGGAGTGACAATCTCAAAGCTGTTTGCTGCCAGCAAGTGCATGTAGGTGGTGGAATAAGAGGTCAGAGAGGTGTTGCTGCTAGTGTCACCTCGGAGAAGGAGACTGCACGGGGAGCTCAGCCTTCTTATTAGACAGCAGAGCACCCACACACGAGAAGCCCTCTGAGTGATAAGTGCATAGGAAACCAGGCTGGTTTCCTGTCTCAGCTCTGCTGCTCCCGGCGCTGCTTCGTGCCATGAGCCCCAGCTCCATCCATGTCAGCTCCCATGCAGCGTGGCACAGCATGGGAGCTGTGGGACACGGGGCTCATGGCAGCTCTGCCCTGCCAAGGGGCACCGGCAGCCGCCCCCCCGCTGCGGTGCTCATGGCTGTGCAGCTCCATCAGGAATCACCACAGTATCACATAATGCTTTGCTGAACTCTTGCTTCCCCTATTGATAACAGCATGCTTTTGGCCAGTGCCCAGGGCCACGTTCTCCATGAAAAGGGGGATCCATCTGGCAGGCACCCCCTGCCACAAAGCTACCAGGCTCCTGGCCCCAGGGTGGAGGCACAAGCTTCCCTGGGAACTGAGGGATGGGACATCTCCTTGGCTTGGGCAGAGCAAGAGGCGAGAAGGATCAGATTCATGGGACTTACGGTCCTGGTGGCACCGACCATCATGCTGTGATCCCCACAGACTTCTGGTGGCAACATGGCCCAGGCAGGGAACCAGCTCTGGGCACCAAATGCCTCAGTCTGGCCTGTGATGGGGAAGGCGAGCCCAAGGCGTCCCCCTCCCCACGGCTGCCCTGTCCCTTCCCACACCGGAGGCTGGGTGGTACTATGCCATGCCATGCCATCCCATGATGTGCCATGCCATGCCATACCACACCATGCCATGCTAAGCCATGCCACATCAAGCAGTGCCACACCATGATGTGCCATGCAGCTGGCCAAGCCACACCATGCCATGCTGGCCAAGCCCTGGTGCAGGCAAAGAGCACCGAGGAGGCGAAGGGCTGGGGCTCTGCAGGCCAGCGCTCGCCGGGACTCGGAGGAGGAATCTCAACTGTTTGTGTTCAAAGCCATCGGCAGCTGGGGCCGGGAGCGCTGTGGCGGCAGGAGGGTGCGGAGCAGGCTGGCCAAGTTTTCAAACCCATTGGTTCACGGAGCAGCCGGCAAGGGAGGGGCAAGGGAGCAGCCTGCCTCGTAATTGCGTTAATTAACCAGGCTCGCTCCAAGCAGGATCCCACACTGAGTACGCTGCGTTAGGAGCTGTGCCGTCCACACCGAAGACAGGTACCTCATCATGCTGTGCCCCAGCAGTGTCACCATCCTCTCCTGTCCCCACCATCCCAGGCCTGGGGCATGCTCTGCTCCAAAGGTGGCTCCAAGCAGCTTCCCTGTCCCTATCAGACAGCAAGGGTCACATCTGGGGTCACCCTCGGTGTGCAGCCCTTGGACACGATGACTTTTGGGAGAGGCCCAGAGCAGTCAGACACTGGTTCCTTGCAGGCTGTTGAGAAGGGAGGGCAAGGGAGGGTGCCCAGTGATGCTCAGGGGTATCATCAGGGTCCCTGTGTCCTGTCAATCAGCAGGGTAGCACTGCGCTGCCAGGACGCTGCTGTGCTTTGCAGGACCAGGCAAGGTGGTGTGTGTGGGATCTGGCCCTTGGGCGTTCGCTCAGCCCGTGTCGAAGTGACGCAATGGAAAGCAGCAAGCAGGAACGTGCCTTGCCCCTACTTGCAGCTCTTCCAGCTCTAGGGCTCGATGGTGGAGATAAACGGCCTTGATGGGACGGCAGGACAAGTTCCAACACTGCTTCCCAGTGCCTGCTGCCAGCTTCGGAGCGTGAGAAAATACCAGGCAGGGAGGGAAGAATCAGCGTTGCACGGATGTTTAGAGATGATTGATATTTTTATGGTGAAGTTGGGATTTTTGGGTTCCTCCATCCCTCCACGTGGCAGGTTTCTAGGCTCAGGCTTGCATGCACGTGTTCAGCACAGTGCTGCCCACGGGCGCACAGCGACATGCCAGGGGCTGGGCTGCACCCTGGCTTCTCACCCGTGCGCCCACAGCCGGGTGCAGGCGCCCGCTGAGGCCGTGCACAGCTGCACGCATGGCTCGACAGCCCCAGCACTTTCCCCACTCAGCACCAGCATCCCTGGTTGAGCCCACAGGCTGGTTAAGACGGACCCTCAATACTAGCGAGTTTGAAAGTAAATCAAGCAAAGCACCAAAAGCACAAGTCACCCGTGGGTCTCTATCCATCTCCATGGCTGGGGACCCCCAGGCCAGGTGCCTGCAGGGAGCAGGGAGCTGCCACTTCTCTGCCCACGGTGCAGCCAGCTCTGGGTACCGGCCACAGGAGAGGGCTCTGCTTAAAGAAGCAGCAGAGACAACTTGTTGCTTCTTAAACAGGCAGTGAAATAACCTTTCCGCTCAGCTCCAGGTAACAATGCCATGGGGATCAGAGGGTCCCAGGGCGGCCCCACTCCCCCCACCTTGCTTTGGCTGTCCACATTTACGGCAGCTCTAGCACTGGGTGAGAGATTGAATCCTGGAGGACTGTATCTCCTGGCTCGCTGGGGAGGACCAGACTCTTCTCCAGATGCTCTAGGACACGGCATTCAGCTCGTTTCACCAGCGCTCCCTTCATACCGCTAAGAGGAAAGAACCCAGCCCAGGGAGCACAGCCCTCATCTCTTAGCAGGTTGTGGGACATGTCTGGGCATAAGCCGGCTCCCTGCTGCAGACGATGAGCCACCGTGTGCTCCAGAGATGCTGCCTCCATGCAGGGGATTTGGTGTGGGCAGGAGCTCCGGGACAGGTCCCTGGCAGGGCCCTGTGCCCCTCCACGCTCCCTCGGGAGAGGGAAAAACACAAAGAGCAAGCTCAGCTCTATGGGAAAGCTCCCTGCCTGCTATTCAGTGCTGCATCCCTTGAGGTAGTCTAGAGGAATTCAGCCTGATTATCATTAGAATAAAGGCCAAAGGAGCCCAGGTCTCTCCCTGTGCTCTTTCTCGCCTGCTCTCAGCTTCTCCCGGTGTCCCCCCACCGGGTCCGGCTTGGCCCCCACTGCTGTGCCCTGGTCTGGACTGCAGCTGGGAGCTCTGCCTGGTGCAGGAGCACGCTGCGGCGTGGGCAGGGCTGCAGTGAGAGGTCCTTGGCCAGTGTGAAATGGCCCGTCCTACCTGCAGAAGGGCCACACTTCCAGCAATCGCATGTTGGCGCTCCGCAATGAACACAGCTTTTGTCAGGACCCAGGCCCTTCAAAACCGGCCGCTCTCCTGCTCTCTGTTACTAGCCTGCCTGATCGTCACCACCCAAAATTCAGGAAGGGAGAGATGTTAAAAGGCAGGTGCTCCAGAAGGATGCAGGCTTGATCCAAAGCCTAGACGTCCTGGAGCATCTTGCCAGTGCTTCCACTGGGACATGGGTGAGGAGCAGACGTAGCCGACTGGAGGGGGGTCCGCTCCTTCCTGGACCTATGTGCCTTCCCCAAGTGAGGCTGCAATTGCAAAAAGGGAGTTTTTCCTAAATGAAGATGAGGCTGAGCCACAAACAGCAGGAATTGAACTAAAAAGGCACTTCAAAGCCTGCTTCAAAATCAATGTCCTTGCAGGGCAGCCCCAACCCCAGCAGCGCCTCCGGCAGTCCTTCCGCACCACATGCGGATGCTCCAGAAAAGGGGGAGGTAAATCTACCTTGGTAATTGGGTGCTCTATCAATTAATTGGGAACCTGCACGTGGTTCCTATCGTTATTTATGTCTGAGCATGCAAAAGCAACAACCACGCATCTTGGAAGCAGGGCACGCACTTTTTGCCTCTAGCGCTCCCAGCAAATGTATATTTCCGCTCAGGTCCCGGAGGTTTGCTCTCACCTCCTTATCAGAGCCAGGACACGTGTGGTTTTTTGATCGGGAATTGCGCCCCTGGGCGCTCCACCTGCCAGCTCCACTCCGCCACTCCCCGCGGAGGAGGAGGCTCTGCACCGTGGGATTTCTCATCCTCCAGAGCAGCGGCACGGGGAAGCGGCTGTGCCCAGGCACGTCCCTGCAGCAGGCAGCGCTCGGCTGCCCCAGGCACTGGGGATGCGCACCTCCATGGCCGTGAACTCACCCCAGCCGCTGATCCCAACTCATTCCTTTCCTCTTGTCCTCCTCAAGACAGAACCTTGAGGGATGGGGGCTGTCTGCGTGGCGGTGGTGGAGGGGAGCCTGAATAGGGGGGTTCTGCCCGGAGGTGAGGCTCAGAGCCCAGGCAGGGCAGGCCAGTCCCTTACACTGCCCTCAAACGTCTGCATGGCCACGGTTTAACCCTGCTCTGGTCCGTCTCCAGCCCTCAGGCTGTTTCCTTGCAGGTCCAAAAGCTGTCCACGAGGGATATGACCCTGCAAAGACCCATGAGAGGGCTGGAGTAGAGGAAATATTTATACCCAACCTTTAAACCACACGATTTTCAGAGAACTGGTCTGCAGGTACATGAGTGCAACAGCCTGTCCACGTCCTCCTTGCGAGTGAGTGATGCTGGCAGTGCCCGGCCCCGCAGCTGGAGGGCTTGGCAGGTCCCCCCTGTTCCTGCCACCGCTGCGCTGGCCCAGGGCGAGCGTGCCCGTCAGGCAGCACCTGAAGCATGAGTTCACCTGGAAAGCCCCAGCCAGCCAAGCCAGGACGAGCAGAGGGGACACTGAGAGCTGCCCTTGTGCCTTTGCATCCTGCCGAGCCATTGCCTGCCCCTGCCCTGCCCCACTGAAAAGGGCTCGATGCCACCCCGGCTGAAATGGGCAGCAGCACGGGGCTGGGGCTGATGTACCTGAGCCAGGGTGATGCCTTGGAACAAAAGGTAGGGAGTTTAATATTACACCAGGAAAACAGTTCACTGGAAGCCTGCCACCGTTCATAAATAAATAGGGGGCGAGCCCTGACAAGTCTGGCTCATAGCTCCGGTGACACAACCGCTCTCTCTTCCCCGTGCCCTTTAAAAAGCCCTGTAAGTGCAGACAGAGAGCATCCTCCCTCCCGCGCTCTCCAGGGCCAGGGATCACGCCTGGCAGGCAGCTGCTGCGCTGGCCAGGAATGGCAGCTTTTTCCCAGGGACCGGCCATGGCTCATCCCGGCAAAGGTGCAACACTTGTGGCCCAACTCCCCGGCACGGCCACTTTGCCCATCCCGCATCCCCCCTGTGCCGGGCACTAAGCACGTTGCTGTGAGGTGGGGAGTGGTACCCAGGAACGGTATGGGGTGACCCTTCCCTGGGGAGTACCCTTACTAAAGCCACCAGGAAAGCTCATGGCAGGGAGAAGTCTGGTCTCCAGAGCACGCTCAGCCCCTACAAGTGGTTACTGACAGCTGTCAATCAATGGATGACATAAAGGGGGCTGGGAATGGCAGTTTGGCTGCATCTGGCCTCCGATGGGGGCCTGGGCCAAACATCTGCCTGCCAGCCTACTGATAAAAAACAGTGTTTTCATAAAACTGAGATTTGGGGGGAGGGAGCGTGGGGGGTGACATTTCCAACAAAACTCTTCTCTAGTGCCGGAACAGCAATCATTTTTATCACTTTTTGGCAGCCAACCAGATTTACAATGGCCTTTCACTGAAGAAACAGAGCTTCTGTTTGTTTTGGGGGCATCCACATTCCCAGGGTTTGACAGAAATGACTATTTTCCCCCCTTTTCTTCCGAATGTTGACACAGGAGTGAAACACTGCCTTTGCTGCCAGGTCGCCAGCCAAGCTGCAAAAGGGAAATGTTCTGCTTTGCCAGAGGAGAGGCTGGGTTTGCCTGTGCCCCTGGGATGCTCCTCCCGGCCGGGATTGCTCCAAGCTTGGAGCAGCTGCTCCAGCCCTGCTGCACCAGCACCACGTCCCACATGGTCCCAGGGGGCTGCTGCAGCCCAGGCACCGTCACGGGGAAGGGAAAATCCAGCAGGAGCAGCGCTGTCGTACCCTCCCTCACCGCCGTGTTGAGCAGGGAGCCGTGGCCAGTCATGACTTTGCAGGGATCCCCGTGGTGGTCACAGTTTTGGAGGGACCCCCAAGGCAGTCATGGCTTTGCAGAGACCACTGTAGCCATCTCAATCCCCATGTCTGGAGGCACCACCGGTGCCCAGCCTGGCACAGGGCACAGGTTCCTCTGCAAAGGGGGTTCCCCTGCAGGACAGGGGATGAAGAAGGCATGGTCCAGGAGCCCTGGGGTTTGAGGAGCCCAAGCATTGAGCTATGCCCAGACCCATTTCTGCCCTAGACCAGGGTGCAAATCTGCAGACAACCTCAGCAAGACCCATGGGTGAAAAGCTCAGCTCTGTGTTTTAATGCATACACTTTAGGCAGGGAACCCCAGTTTCTCCCCCAGCCTCTGTTTGCCCCTCCAGCTCTGCAGCAGCCTCTTTGCAGGGAGCCTTTGGGGCTGCTCACGGCCCTGATACGTCCCCAGCCCGTCCTACTCCCCCGAGAGCATGAGCCCGTCCCTTGCTGGCAGCAGTCCAGCTGGGGGACCGTGCGGGGTGGTGGGACGTGCACCTGCCCTTGGCCCTGGGGAGGTGAGCGGCTGTGCCCGGGGGGGGGCAAGGCAGGGGCGGGCTGGGGAAGCAGCATCCTCTGGCTGGGAGGGAGGAGGCTGGAGCAAGGACAAGCTGGGGGAAGAGACCGGGTGAACTCATCTCTTGGTCCTTGGGCCAGGGCACCAGGGCACGGGGAGGACGGGCCACTGGACACCCATCTGACACTGTCCCCACACCGAGGCTGAATCCTGTTGTGAGACAGGTGCCGGTGGGAGGCTGCGAGCTGTCCCAGCATGCCCCCGCACGCCTGCCTGCGTTGGTGTCTCTTTCTGTGAGAAACTGGGAGCTGCACCAGCCTCCCCGTCTCCTGCCCACTGCTGCCAGCGCTGGGTGCTTGCATCGCCCGGGGACAGGTGAAGCACACATCACACTGCCCACTGGCTGCCCACAGGCAGCGGTTTGCTCCTACATTCCTGCCAGTGCTGTGCACGGGGATACCTGAGGCGTGCAAAGATAAATTTGCAGTCTGGGGTGCGCAGGGCTGCCGGCTGGCGCCCAGTGAGGCTGTGGGCTTGCATCTCAACTCTTGGGGGCTGATGGTTGCTCTCAGCAGGCACGGCAGACCCATGCCAGAGCTTCGGGGAGCACCCAGCTCTCTGTCCGCTGTGGCAAAGCCCCAGTGCTTGGGAAGCTGGAAGCGCCCTTCCTCTGGGTAACACCACTGCCAGATTCCCAGGGAACTTGAAACAAAGCAAATCCAGTCCGAGACATACATCTCCAAGCTCTGTAGCTGGAGGGCACTGGGGGGAACTCAGGGGGAGAAAAGATGAGGGGAATAAAAACCTTTTTTTGCAGCCAAGTGCGCATTTTCCCAAATCTTTTGCAGCTCTTGCATCAGAGGCTGTAATTACCAAGACTTGCCTTCTCTGTCTGCACGCGGCTGCTGTGTTGGATGCTGCCCCGACACTTTGAAGTCGCTCTTTGCAGCAGGGTAAAGGTTTGTTAACTCTTTCGGGCTGAGCAGGGTGACCTCCATCGTCTCCTGGCTCATGAGCAGTGAGAGCACCTGCAGCACAGTGGTCAGAGCTCGGCCTCCACTGCCGCGACCATGACTTGACGCGCTGCACATCAGTGCCAACCACCCGGCCCTCCCGCAGCCATGCCTCGGCAGGGCCATCCCACCGCGCTCCTGCCCTGCCACCAGCCAAGGAGACATCAGCCCAGCGAGGGTGGCAGCCGGCGTCCTGCGACCGGGCCGTTTGCAAACGGTGACCAGCGGCATGGCAGGGTCCAATGCTGCGTGCCCGGATGTGTCAGCAGATGGCAATGTTTCTGTGCTCTGCATATCTCTGCAGATCTCCCCTTTTCAGCCCACAGCCCGCTACCAAACCCCAGCAGCATCAGCAGGACCCGCCCATGGGGTCCAACCAGGACCCAACCGAGAAAGTCCCGAGCATCAAGGTCCGATGATGCCAACATGCCCAAACATCTCCAGCACCCTGCTAGCAAGATCTCCCAGCATTTCTCCTCCGTCCATGCCCAGGACACAGCCGTCTCATCCTCTCCGTTGTGGCGTTACTGTTTCTGGTCTCAGCTCTGGCCAGGAAGGGCAGAGGCAATGACAAAAATAACCAACAAACTGTTCAATAAAGCCTTTTCAGACGCTTGGGTGTGGTGCGACTTTTGGGCAAGAGATCAGGGGTTGGCTTTTTCCATCCGGCACTGCTCCCCTGCACTGGCTTGGCTTGGCTTGGCTTGGCTCAGCTCAGCTCGGCTTGGCTGTGCCAGGGAGCTTGGGAGCACTAAGGCAAGCAGGCAGAGGCTGGGAACAGAGAAGGAGGTGGAAGAAGGCTGTCCTGGCGGTGGCCGTAGTAAAATGTCAGCCAAAACATCCCTGTGGGGAGCTCTGAAATGCCAGGTCTGAACAGCAGCAAGTCAGGGCTCGGCGCTTTCCATCCTGCCCACCCTCCTCTGGCAAAAGTGGTCTGCCGGTGCCTGGCCGCAGTTCAGCCTGCCTCGCTCACAGCGGGAAATTTCTATTTCCCAGACTTCCTCTTTCGGGTGAGATTTATGAAGGTCTGATCACGGCAATTAGGAACCGGGAATGACCCAGCAAGCCTGCCCCAGGGGGTAAAAATAGCCCCGGGTAATGACTCAGCGGCTTGTGGTGTACAGAGCCCTGAGGCTGTGGATACGCTGCAGGCTGGTGATGCTGCCACAGCCCTGTGTCACCCACGCTGCGTGGTCCTGTCCTGCAGATGTGTCAGGAACCTGCTCCATCCCACTAATTAGCTGTGTGGCAAGGTGCCAGGGGCATCGAGCCGTGCTGAGCCGGGGCAGTTTGCGTGACGGGGCGCTCCAGCCGCAACCTGGCTCCCTTGAGCTGATGCCCCATTGCAGGTTTCCGCTTGCCCTGCGGGAGCTGGAGCGGGTGCTCAGCCCTGAGCATGGCCACATTGCTGTGTTCAGCTTTTGACAGCTCCCGGCAGCTGGCAGAGCCTGTCCAGGGGCACCCATGGGATAGGGGCTGCTTTTCAAGGAGCCTTGCACCCTGCTGGGGGAAGGCACGGTGGCACTGAGCACCTGGGAGAAACCAGGTGGGATGTTGGGAACGTTTAGGGATTACATTTTACCTCCCATGTAAAAACCTGCACCCCAGCAGCCCTGTCCCTCCCTGCCTGCAGGCTGGGACTGGAGGGGGGCCAGACCCTTCATGCTGGCGCAGCACCGCAGCACGTCCATGCTGTGTCCCCGCGCCGTTCCCTTTCCCTGTCTAATCCCATCAGGTAACGACCTTCACTGATGCAAAGCCCAGAGCAGTCAGGCACACTCGACTAAGTTGTGTGTCAACTCCGCTGAGCAGAAGTGTCTGTTGAGGGTGAGTGGTTACCACAGGGTAACATGTGCTTCCTCCGTGCAAGCTAAAAATAGATGGCAGAGCACAAAGAAACAAGGTGCTGGGTGCACCTCTGCAGGCACAGGGCACAGGGGAAGGAGGATCTCAACACAGCTTCTGGGTAGACAGCTTAATTCAATGCCACATGTGCCCCAGTTTCGGGACTCCTTTTTGCTTTCACAGGAGATTTGCACTTGAAAAGCCACTGTCAAATTTGCGTGCACAAACATGTACGTAGTCAGTCCAGAAACAGAAATGATGCCCTCTGGTTTCCAGAGCAATCCCCACTTCCTATTGCATACCTGGCTCGCACACCCACGGAGCAGCACCCAGCTGGTCTCCCAAGCTGGCCCGAGTACTTGGTGAAAGCAGTATGGTAAATCCACCATTAGCATGTGTGCTAAACGCATGCCCCATCACGGAGCAGACAGCTCTGCCCTGCCTGGTGATTAATGGCCCTCTGCTGAGATTTCCCAGAAAGAAACAAACATCTTTCCAATGGAAAGAGCTCGTTTCTAACAACATGGCCCTGACAGCTCACGCCATCCATTGCAAAAGGGGCTTTGACCATGAACTCCCACTCTGGAGGCTGACTTTGCATTCCTGATTTAGGAAAAGCAGCAATGCCCCTGTGAGCCAGTTCCTCCAGCTGCCGGCCCTGGCCCGGGGGCATGCGGAGAAGTGTGGTCCTGGGGCCACCCTGGGAAACAGGATGAGCTCAGTGAATATTGCCCCAGAGCAGAGCAGAGCTGATCCCGGGCGCAGTCTTTCACTCCTTTGATAACACCAGCCCTCCCGCACAGCAAGCTGTTCCCTCGCGTGGCTACACATCCCCAGCCGAGCCACCGAGCACACGCAGCAGCAGCAGCGCCAGTGCCAACTTGTATTTAAAGCCGAATCCTTGGCGGCTTAAGGGACCTGTGTGGTCTGAGCATCACTTCAATCCGCCCCTGCGGGGGCTCACTTCCAGCACACGCAGCTGAGAGGCTGCACGGGGTGAGCGGTGCTGTGCCAGAGCCCGTGGGGAGCGTTGCTGGCCGGGCTGGAGATGCAGAAGAGAACCAGCTTTAGGGCCCTTTGCCTGGCCAGGGTCTCCCCCACGCAGGCATGGGGAAACACAGTTTGCACTCCTGCAGCATGGAGGTGTTTTTGCAGAGCAAGGCCGGCTCCCCATCATCCCAGCACCATGCCAGAGGGGGAACAGGGGAAACCACAACCCTGGCCAGCCCTGAAACATCCCACTGCCCTGTCTGCCACCCATCGGGCCAGCCACATCCAGCCTCGTGTACAGGGAGCATTTGCTCCTTGTCCTTTTGGTCAACATGAGCACAGAAAGCTGGCCAAAGCCGGAGAGGATTCATGCCAAGAGCTGATCCTCTCCCACTCATCCTGGAAGGGTTATCAGGACAGGAGCAAAATCTGGAGCAGGGCCGAGGTGGGAGAGGTGTGGGAACACAGACAAGGCAGGGTTATTTCCCCTGCACCGTGGAGAAGCGAGGCAGGAAAGACACACAAATAGACATAATTGAGGCTAAATGTCTTAGGTTTTTGAATCAACATGCACCGCTGAGAGCACAATCAAAGGCTCTTTAGTAATTTATTGACTTACCCTGAAGTAAAATTATCTGCGCCTATTTATCACACCCACACCCACTCCCACCCCTTCCTATTAGGTAACTGAGTCCTTCCAGATCATTCAGCTCCCCGGTGCTGTGCACTGGCGGGAGGAGAATGGGACATGGGACGGGAAGCTCCGCACGGGAACCAGCCTCATGCCAGTGAGGTGCACATCAGCACCCACGAGGGTGCATGTTTGCTGCCTCCCACCGCTGCAGGTCAGTGAACATGGCCAGATCCTGCTGCCCTGAAACTCAAATCGAATCCAAACACAGCTCCAGAGACGTCACCAGGGGGGTCGGTGGTTCTGCAAGAGCCATGGCCATAGGGGACGGGGAGATTCCTGGCTCCGGCTGCAAGCCAGGGAGGCTTGGATGGGTCAGTAGCACCATTGCATCCATCACTCGCTCCCTGCCCAGCCCAGGAGCGCAAAGAAGCTCCCACAGAGCAAAGGTAGACCGTACAAAGCTGCCCATCATGATGCTCCCAGGTGGGTGCGTTTCCCTTTCTTGCCTGAGCTCAGCTGAGCCCAAGCAAACTCATGGCAGGGGTGGCCCTTCCTACTGCCAGGCCAGCCCGGGTGACACTTCAGCCTTGGCTTTCCAGGCAGAAAGGGGAAGGCAGCGGTGAGAGGAGCAGTCGCTGGGCCCCGAGCTCAGGCTTGATTTCAAAAGGCACGTGCAGGTTTTCTGCACTTGCAAAACTTCCCTCTCCCTCCACTTACGAAATACTCTCAGCTTGCAAAACAGTGGGGGTTTTGGAACGTGCAAAAAAAAACAATTTGTAAGGAAAAAACCCCACTTAAGTTATCAGGCTTGCAATGGGGGTGAGCACCTGGCTCTGATTTCACCACCATCCCAGCAGCAAGGGCAGCCTGTGCCTCAGTTTCCCGTGCCGAGGAGCAGGGCAGATGCTGGGGGAACAGCCAGCACCACGGGGCTCCCCCTGGCAGGCTCCCGGCCACGCTCCCACTCCCACGCTGGCGTCCGGCCCTGGCCCGGGGGCTCGGAAAAACCCTCCCTCCCCATCCTGCGTTGCAGATGCAAAATGCTGATTTTTATTACTGACAAATGAGGTGGCAGGTTGGAGGAGGCCGATCCTGACCCCACATCCTTGGAAAGCACTGGTTGCCACTGCGGGGAGCTGGGAGCATCCCTGGCTCCCTCGGCGTGCAGGCAAGCCCATCGCCCCGGCTCAGCTCGGTGGGTCCATCCCAGCCTGCTGCAGGCGGACAAACACCCTTTTCCCTAGCACAGCCACAGTCCTGCTCCCTGAGGATCCCCAAAAGTATAGGAAAAGCCTTGTTGTGGTTCCTGGGAGCCCAACTCACCACAGCGGAAAAGGCGAGGGGCTGCCCAGCCTGGGGAGAGCCAGCAGCCACCCCACCCTGTGCTGCAGCCTTGGGGACCCCGGAGAACCCTGCTTATAATTAGCTGGCAGTGAAAGCCCAGAGGGGAAATGCATTCGTTCGTGCAATCCCGTGCACAGCAGACAGGGGAAAAAAGCTCCTGTGCGAAGCCTTACCCACGCTTCCTGGTGGACACGGCTCAGCGGTTGGCCATCCCACGCAGGAGAGCTGCGATGGCTCGGCTGGTATGGGGTGTGCTGCGCCCGCGCCGGGACCACACATCTGTCCCCACTCAGTCACCTCCCCATGTGTCCAGGACAGCCCAGGCTGCCCTGACCGAGTGCCAGAAATGGACCCAGGTTCCCACCAAGGTCTAGTTGTTACTGTGGGGAAAGTGAAATAATTGGAGGTTTGACACCAGCGCTGGGTCCCTCAGCTACTCACCCAGCCCATCTTCTGAATAAACATCCTCCCAGCGCCCGGGAGGGGAAGGGAGCTTCTGCCACTGCAGAAAAAACAACCGAAGACAACCAAAGCCACAACCAAACAGGAACACATGCTACCGAAATGGGTCCCAGCTCCCACATGAGGGAAGATGAATCACCAGGAGATGAATCTTCTCCAGTGGGAGACCCCAGGGCCGGGCATAGCCCTCCTGCCAGGCATTGCTGCATCCCAGGATGCTTATTGGGGGGCACAAGCCAATGCGGGGGGTAGAAGGAGTTTTACAGCCCAAGGACTCCTCCCTGGGCACCGAGGACAAAATGTGAAGCAGAGCTGAGCCAAAGGGCTGCCCCAAAAGAAGCACAGAGCCCGTGCAGCCCCCGGATGCCTCCGGGCATGGGGAGAGGCGCAGGGTCCAGCCCAGCACCCGGGTGCAGGGGGGTCCACGCACACACAAAGGCCCCAGGCTGGGAAATGGGGTATTTTCCCCCTGGTTTGCCCCGGCCCTATCGCACAGAGCCAGTTGCTCTGCGCATGGGAAACTGTGAGTGCGAGAGAGAAAGATAGTGGCCAAGGGGAGATATCGCCCTCGCTTCCTGCGGGCAGCACACAGCCCTCCACCCCGTGCCAGCGAGGGGAAGCTGTGGTTCACCGGCCCCAGACCCTCTCTGGCCCGCAGCTCGTCTCCTCACCTGGCACCAATTAGCCTGATTAGCACCAGGACTTTGCATATTGATAGATCAGAAGAGCCCCAGCCTGCTGGAGCAAAGCCTGGTCTGTGCATGGACAAGATGAAGGGATGCTTCTCCTGGGCTGGGGTTAGCCCCCCAAAAGGAATGCTGGTGGCCCCATCTCATTTTGGTTGCTGGCAACCCCCTCGAGGCCAGTCCCGGACGGAGGGTGCCCATCAGCCAGCGCTGTGGCATAGCTGGGAGTCAGGGCAGCCTCAGGGCTTCCCTCAAAACCGTGTTTAGATGTGCCTGTAACCGCGCTTACCATGTGTGCCGCAAAGCCGAGTGATTCAGGAGCCAGCAAATCACTGCCAGAATACCGTAAACGCCCGGTGCAGGTGCCTCGCATCCCGCTGGGAAGAGAGTTTGGCCTCAAAGTCACAAAAAAATCTCACAGCACTGAGCAGAGCAATGCCTGAATCCCCCCTGCTGCTGCCCAGGCCAAGAAGAGATAAAAGCAGTGTTGTGGGTGCATGAGCATGCACGCGTGCGGGCACGGGCGTGCGTGGGAGAACAGGCGTGTGTGTGCACCTTGGGACATTGCTCACAGGTCAGCACCCGGGTCGAGCCCTGCCTTGTGCAGGTTGTGAAGTTGAGGGGCTGGGAAGGGGTAGGGGATGGATGCGGGCGTCATCCCCAGTGACAAACCCAGCCCTGGGAACAATCGCCAGCAGCTCGGGTTGGGCTGCTATGAATTATGGACACTTCCCCCACGGCCGACGCGGCTGGTCCCCGCAGCAGAAGGCATTGCTTGGGTTCAGCCCCCACATCTGCCTCCCCGGGGGTCTCCAGGGACAGCCGGCCCTGGGAACCGGCACTTCACAGGGGAGAGCACAGCCATCCCAGGATGGGACCTGCGTCCTCTGCCTCTGCCCTGGCAGCCCCACTTTCACATTCTGCGGTGAAGCGCAGCAGCCGTGCCGCACCGCAGAGCCATCCTGGAGCTGCTCGTGCTCCCATCGGAGCCCACGGGAGTCCTGCAGCTGGGAAAGGGCAATCCACCCCATAAATCCATCAGCCTTTCCCTTTTTACCAGGAAAACGTCTGGGAAGGGGATGTCGTTATTAAAGTTACCCGAGTACTGATCTCAGCTGGGGGGAGGCGTGGGGCGAGATGAAAACAGAGCTGCATGAGGGCTCCTGAAACACCGACAGCAGAAAGGCGCAGCCCCATCCCCGCATGCAGGATTCATCCCCATCAGGCAGGATTCCTCCCTATCACAGTGCCATGGTGGCCCATCAGGGTTTTGCTCACACGCTCCCACAGGTCTGAGTAGGGATGCTCCCGTGCTGGCTTACACCAGCCCCAAGGATCAGCCTGGAGTGGTGGAGAGCCCCGCTTGAGCCAGCTGGGGACAGTCCCTGGGCGAGGAAGATGTGTGGGGGCAGGAAAACACAAGGCAGGGAAATGCGGCAGCACTGGGAAAAGTCTGCTCTTTTTTTTTTCTTTTATTATTGTTGGNTTTTGGAAGGTGCCTGGGAAAGGAAGCGATTGTTTGGAGCAGATCTTGATGGCTCCAGGCCCCTCGTTGGGGAGATAACCAGGCGCAGCCTCTCTGCAGCGGTGAGCCCCAGCCTGGCCCCAGTGGGAAACGTCCCACTGCAGCTGGGCAGCTGTGGGGGGGCCGGGGGGGTCCGGCACCGAAACCCACCACCCCGCTGCCCTCAGAGCCGGAGTGACGTGGAGAGGGGGTGCGTGAGGGCTGCGGTGCCCCCCGGCAATGCCACTGCAGCATCCCCCAGCAATGCCACCCCCACGGCTGCTGCCCCCAGGGCGGCTCTGGGCCATGTTCCCACCTCAGCCATGTCTGTTTGGGGCCATTTTGGGGGTAAGCAGGAATTAGGCAGCTTTAGCTCCTTTCTGATGCTGTTGCCAAAAAACTTGGCTAAGCGTATGTAATTAGGGAGTCTGCTGTCTTTGGAGCCATTGCCGCCTGCCCAGCCCTGATTTGCAATACCCATGTCTTAAATACCACCGTCCCGGACCTCTCCTCTGCCTCCTACTGTCTCTCACGGCTTGAGCTGGAGATTAGGGAACAAGAGGGGGGTTTGGGGCCTCGCTGCCCGTCAGGAGATAGGGCCGGGTTTGCTCTGAGGAGGGAATTATTCTGGGTATGAATTATGTCATTTTCCTCTCCGGAAACAGCGCATGCTCCCGGGTGTCACAGCTGGCGGGGCGGAGGGGGAGGCTCCCTCCCCGGCACGTCCCAGCTTCCCAACCTCTCCAGGTCCCCAAAGTGAGAGAAGAACGTTGGGAGCAGCCAGACAATGAAGGAAAATGAGCAGCAGCTCCTCTCTTCTCCGCCCCAGCCACTTGCTGCCCGGGAAGGATGCGGCCACAGTAGTGCCGGGGCCATGCTGGCACCCACGGGCTCAGCTGTGCATGGGTGCAGGCGAGCCGGGACCGTAATCCAGGCTGGCAACTGGGGGGAGATGTGGGGCAGATCAAAGGCCCACAAGCCCCTCTCCCAGCCCCCCTGGGGAGCACCCACCGGGGTCAGGGCTCTGTGGCACGCAGAGCATCCCAAGAATCAGAGCAAATGGTGGGGGGCTGCGTCCCCCTGCCCTTGGCAGAGCGGTTAAAGATAGTAACAGGGAGAAAGAGCTCTGGAGGGGACAGGAGCATCTGCCCGTGGCCGGCGGCGCCTGGCTCAAAGTCGGTCAGCAACAGATGGCTGAGCCGAGGTGCAACATCCTGCACCCTCACCAGCACCCCGCAAACCCCACCATTCTCTGCTTTGGGGCGCTGCATGGCCGGCAGCCCCGAGCCCCACATCTCGTCCTGTCCCTTGGTGGATGCCGTCAAAGGGAGCATTTAGGGCCATGCTGGCACCCTTGGCAGGCGCCGGGGCGGGCGGCTGGGCCAGCTGCTGCCGCTGGCGCCGGAGCCGGCGGCGCGGGCTGCGGGGCAGGTGGACGGCTGGCTCGGCCGCCTCACTCCCCACAAAGGCGCCCCTTTCTCCAGGGCAGAATTGGATCTGAATGAATCTGCCTGATTTATTTGGTGTCGTTTCCTCAAATGGCTTTCCTGGCGAGCGTGTCCATGCTGCCTCTCCCCCTCCCACTGCCAGCACAGCCCGGGGGCTTGTGGAGCGGCAGTGGGTGAGACTCCCTCCGGAGCAGACAGTGCACCCAGCTCTGCGGGGTCCCCCCTGCAGATGCCTGGGGAAGGGGACACCTGAGCATTTTTGGGGAGAGGCCAAGTGCAAGGGCAGATGGTTTGCCAGCACCCGGGGAAGATGCTGGGCATGGTGTGTGTGCAAGGGGTGAACTGCTGCTGCGCCCTGCTCCAGAGGCTCACGTTTACCCATAAGTACTTCAAAAATGCGCTGTGCAAGCTTCCCCACATCCTTCCCTTGTGCGATGCCAGGCTCTGGGCATGCAGAGGGAGAAGCACAGCAAAGCCCCACTCCGTCCCTGCAGGCAATGGGATTGCACCCTGCCTGCCCCAGCACCCCGACCCTGGCAGCACCCGAGAGCCAGGCTCCCCAAGGGACCCGGGGCTCTGCAGGAGAGCTGGGGCCCAGACATGAAAAGGCCTCTACGGTTTTCCTTCCTCATGTTATCCAAGCACAATATCAATTAAAAACCGCTCTGTTTAAAAATGCAAATGATCCCTGGCATGCCGATGCAGACAGAGGGAGTCTCCCCGTCTCCGTTGGTGAGGGCCCAGATCTGCTCATTTCACTATCTCGCTCCGTCGGAAATCTTAATTAAATTCTCACTTTGATTCGGGCGTGCTTCTGCACCCCAAGCAGCTCCTGCCGGGGCGTGCAAGCCTCCCCGAACACCCGGCTCCCTCCTCCTGCTCAGGGGAGCACCCCACGCCCACAGACCTTCAGCGCGGCGGTAGGAGAAACCCCACTGAGACAGTGGGTCCCTGTGCCCACGCAAAACACCGAGACGTGGCACAGTGCACGGAGCAGGTGTGAACCACGCCGCATCTGCTCACGCGTGGCAATGCGAGGACCCATGATGGGAAAATCTTTGTCTTATCGGCTCTTGAGGGCTGGTGACTGGGAGGCTGGTTGGAGGTGCCTTTTCCTTCTGAGGTTTTCCACCTGGGTTGGCATCCACCCGGCTGGCCATGCACTTGGCTGCATGTCCATGCCTCTGCTTAAAAAGAAAAAAAAGAGAAATATCAGTCCCGAGAAGACGCCTTGGCTCGTTGCAGGCTGTTTGCACACCCTTATGACAGCCGAAAGGCCATCCGCGCTTATCAGAGACGCCTTCCCTAGGCATCCCCGCAGACCGGCTGCCTTTTACTGCGTGGGGCTTCCCCAGGGCAGCTGCCCCCCCTGCGACACGCTGCCTGCGGGGGGGGGGTTCCAGCCCCACTGGAAAAGCAGCCGGAGGGCAAAGCCGAGCGGGTGCCTGACAGCTCACAGATGGGGCAGAGCAGCAAAGTAGGACAGCTTGGGGAGGCAGCTCTGCCTCTCCGGCCCCATTGTCCCCTTTTCTTCCGTGAGCCCCAGCGTGGGGAGGACGCGCGGTGCTCAGCATCACGCCGGCGGGTTACCATGGCATTTCCCTGCCAACACCAGCCAGCAGCTGCCCCGCTGCCCGGCCCCTCCATGCCTGCTGCTGCCTGAGCACCGCTCAGCACAGCCGAGCTCATGCCCGTGCTGGGGGCTGCCTCCCTCCCCTCCTGCCTTTCTTCTGAGCTGGTGGACGAGCAGCCGTTGGGGAAGGAAGCAGCAGGGAGGAATACATTGACCTGGTGTCAGCTGTGCTGGCATGGCTGGAGCTGCTCCAAGGATGCGTTTCACCTGCCCAGTGCAACGTTAAAGTGGGACTTTCCTATCCGGGTAACTTGGACCAAGCACAGGATCACCTCGTTTGCTGCTAATTTGCTATTTTGTTCCTGCTGCTATGGCAAATATTTGTGTGTAGTATGTGTGGAGAAGTTCCTCCTTTGTTCCGCAGCCTCTCCCTTTGCCAGTCCCTGCAGCAAAAGCAGTCTGGGCTGACTGTTGATGCAAAGTGGTTTGGCAAGAAAGATCCTGTCTCTCCCCAAAATCTCCATCAGTGATGGGCTTGGGAGGGCACAAGGCTCTGCTTCCCACCTCTCCCCCTCCACATGGGCCAAGGGAAGAGGGACTGAGCAGGGAAGCGAAAAGTCTGTTCTGTAGGAATTCAAAGCCAAGTTTGCAAAAGATTTCAGGCATGCATTTTTGCAGACTCCACTGTGGCAGAGCCAGAGGAGCTCCTGCCTCCCAAGGCACGGGATTAGATGGTTCAAAGGCTCTGTGCTAGAAGCCTTGATGACCTGAGAAACCCCGAGTCCCAGGTCAGGCACATGGGCTTGCTGGAGACACTGCCCTGTCCCAAGGACCTGTCCCTCCTGCAGCCAGCGTGCTGCGAGCAAAGACCTCATGGAAAATCAGGGGCTTTCAGTGGATGCTGAGCCGCCCTGCAGCCCTGCGCAGCCCACCTGGGGCTCACCTCCAGCCATGGGCAGTGCCTGCTGCAGCACAGGGAGGTGTCAGAGGGACAACAGGGACGGCTGAGAGCGTTTGAACACCCTGATTCACCCCATGCTCCTCACAGAGCCCCAAAATGAGGGCAAACACGATGCCAAATCCAACTCTGAAGATAGAAACCAAAATTCATTTGCTTTGTTAATTACCTAATTACACTGGAGATAAACAACAGAGAGTGTCTCCCAGGCCCTTTCAGTCTGTTGGATGTCAGATACCTCCAGACTCCAAACCCAGCCATGCCACAGCAGATCGATTTTGGGGTGCCTCGTGCAAGGACTCCCTCCTGCTCCAAGCACTGGTGCTGAGCTGGGCAGCCCCCCCGGCTCAACTCCCACCCAGCTCCCACCCACCAGAGCCAGGAAAGGAATTTGGCCTCCGGGGCCACGTTAATTATGATTGCTCCTCGAAGCCGCTGCAGCCAGTGGATGAGGTTCCCCTTGCAGAGAAGTGGCTGTGAGCTTTGCAAACACCCACCTTCCCAGCACAGGGCCATGCAGTCCAGGACACACCGTCCCAATGCCACAGGTGCCCCGCATCCACCTGCCGTCCCGTCCCACAGTGCCGAGATGCAGCACAGCAAAGGGTGGCGGGGGAACAGTGCTTCTTCCCCACGCCCTCCCGCTGCAGGGATGTGCCTGGGCATATTCCCCAATACTAAAATGCAGCCACCCAAAACTTGCTTGCCGGGAGTGCAAATGTGCAGAGATGTCCCGAGGCACATGGAGAGGGGACTGTGCTGCCTGTGCAGACACGTCGCCCATGCGTGGGGTCCTCCTGCCTCCCTCGGGAGCACTAGAAACCCTCTTGAGTTGGAAAGGAAGGGTCCCAGCTGAGCTAATCCCAGCCAGCCCCCCGGCATGGCCAGGCCTCCCAATCCTGCCAAAACCACCCTGTGCCATTCCCGGAGGTGCGTGGGCAGGGGGTGGTTCAGTGCCGGAGGTCCCCGAGCCGGACTGACCACCACGTTTCCGCAGACAGGCTGGTTTTATGGTGTGGGCACGTTTCCAGCTGGGGCCCAGCCAAAACCAACCCATTTGTTAAAGTCCGGATCTCAGACTGGGCCTTACAGCAACTGTGGTCCCAGGGCGGAGGGGAGAGGTACCCAAGTCCAGCCGACCAGTGGCTCCTGCCCTCCCTGGCCACCCACCACCCGTGTCCCTCCGGTGCTGGCCAAGTCCGGAGCCATGGTGCCGGAGCTCTGGTGGGACAGCCCAGCGGGCACGGCCGGCCGGACCCTGCTTGGCAAAACATCAGCACCAGGGGTTTTGGGGCTAGTGAGGGCCCCCCTTCCCAGGCAGCCCCCCCTCCTTGCCCCATGGGACCCGCTCTCCCTGGGGGAGCATGTCAGTGGGGCAGCCGGGTGGCTGCAGTTCTGGCCCTGGGATGACTTTGCTGGCACAGTCTTGGGCATGGTGGTGAATGGTCTAGCTGGTCTCTGCCACGCCTGCATGGCTGGCTGGGTTTGCATTGATTTAGCAATGTAAGACGATTCCCTGCTCCTAACCGCCGGGCTGCTCCCAGGAAAGCTTCGTGGTGGAGGCACGGTGGGCGTTCCTGCTCCCATGGGGACCCTAAGGGGCCAAACCCCAGCCAGGCATGGTGGCGGCAGGGAGAGATCAGAAAAGGTTCAGACTGGAATTGAGGGGATGAGCAGTAGGGAAAGACATCTTGAACACTCCCTCCGCTGGGATCCCTATGGTTAAAACTGGACATCTTTGGCAGAGACATGCCAGTTGCTCAAGCGACTCCCCGGCCGTGAGGAGGCTCGGGGGGGCCAGCAGCATGCCGTGGGCGTGCGGGAAGGCAGCTTAAATTAATCCAAAGGCCTCTCCATAGCCAAGACTTTGGAAAGACTCTCCGGAGCCCAGGAAGGGTCTCTGCCAGGCTTGATCTCACGTCAGTGATGCTTTGGAGTGCAGACGGTTTCTGTTTGGGGTTCCTGCAGAAACACTGCTGCAGCCAGCCCAGCGCAGGACGAGGACACGGTGATGGGGGGCAGCAGAACCGGCAGTGGTTGCATCGGCACGAGCAGCACCCGGCTTGCTGCCCCGGCGCTGAGCCGGCTCCAGCTGGAGCGCGAGCAGCTCGGCAGGCGTGCAGGCAGCTGGCCCCCGCTGAGGGCAGTGCGCTCTGGCCGGGGGGTGCATGCGGCACAGCTGGGTGCAGCAGCGGGGCCGGGGATGGAGGCATCAGCACCCCGGCTGCCATCCCACAGCCCACCCAGGGAGCAGAGCCACGGGGACAGCTCAGCTCACCCCCTTTTCCCTACCTCCGTTTTGGATTTTGTGCATGGAAAGGATAGAAGCGGCTCCCAAAAGTTTAATTTCCTCCACCCCCCGCCCCCGCTCACAGCAGTGCGAGTTGAATTTAATGCTGTTAGTCAGGCAGGGCCTGGCTGGCTCTGCAAGCTGATGGGGAAACCAATTGAGGGCAAAATTGCTGCAAACAATTGTCCTTTTGTCCCTTTCCCTGGGGTCTGTCTGCCAAGGTTAGTGGAGCTGAATAAAACTCACTTGAGCTGCAACTCACACAACATACCAAGGGCTCCTTTCGGGGCTCGGCAGGGCGGGAGGAGAGGGAGCGAGGAGGAAGGGAGGATGGGGAGCAGGAGGGGATGAGGAGAGGAGGACGCTCCAGCGTATGCCCAGTGCCCACCTGCCAGGTACCGGCATGCGGCAGTGGGCTGGGGAGCATCCTCCCAGTCCCGGCTTGCACCCAGCGGTCCATGGCCAACCACCGGCAGTGACCGAGCCGCTGGGAAATGGGGCTGCACCAGGGCTGAGCTGTGGCTCTGCTCACCCCCTCAGCACCCCGAAACAGGCAGTGCCACCTGCCTGGGGAGCCTGGTGGGGCCATGGCTGCTCTCTCACCCACCCCATGCCCGGTGCTAATCCGAGAACAGTTTGGCCGGTCCCTCCTTATGCACTAAGCAGCCTCAGCAGGAATCATCCCTCCGTGCCTGTGGGCTGCCCAGGCAAACCCCTGTAGAACACACGGAAACCGATGCCTCCTCCGAATAAATAATAGCACACTTGTTTGATTTCCTGAGCACAATAATTAAAAGCCGAGGGGCAGGAGGCATTGTCTGAACACCCCTGGGACCCAGCTCCCTCAGCTGACTCTTTACATTCCCCCAGTTATTCTTTGCGTCCTTTTTTTAGCTTCTCCATTGGCGAATGAAAAATAAAAGCACTTTTTTCCATCAATCTGGCTTTGTTACTGGAAGCTGATGCCTGAAAAGAACTTCTGTGGGTTTTTTTCATGAGTAATGAGCACTTCTGTTCTCGCTGCCCGAACATGTATGTGTTTTCCCATGGGGATGCCCCTCGCTTCCTCTCCCCCCGCTCCCCCAGGTTTGTCCTGGGAGATTTCTTGTGTTATCTGTGCGGTGCGTTAGAGTACTTCTTGTTTTCCCTGCCATGTTGCTTCTCTTTAAGTATTTCCTCGCCTGGCAGGTGGTGCAGCATGGACATGGTGGGACGGGACCTGCAGGCTCAAGGCCTGGGTGATGGGCTGCTGGACATCTGGGCTAGCAGATCTGCCCCAGCCCTGTGGGACGCAGCCAGGGAGGAGGGAGCATCTCCAGGAGGGCAGGAGCAGAAGCTCAGCCTCACCGGCACTCGATGCATCTCTTTGGTGCTCCTCCACAGCATCCCTGCGGAGGACTCCTGCCCCGATGTGGAGACCCTTCTCTCTGCTCCTGCTCAGCAGTCAGGGGGGCTGTGGGTGATGCAGCCCCTCCAGCCACTGCCGGGCCATGGTGGAAAGCTGCAACATGCAAGAAAAATAAAGCAAAAGGACACCAAAGCAGGGCTGGACACTACTGTTATCATTCCCAGATTTGTTTGCAAAGCTGCACTGGGCAAAATCCAATTTCTGGGACCTTTTGGGAGCTGGTTTTCTGGGAACTCAACCAGCTGCGGGAAGGGTGAGGGACAGACAGGCTGGTGGTGGCTCTGCCGCCCCAATGGGGTGCGTTTCCCTGCCATTATGGAGCAGTTTTCAGTTCCTCCCCAGGGACAGCTCCTCCGAGCAGAGTGGAGCTGTTCCCCACCTGTCCGCACTGGCGGCCCCGGGGGAATGGCACATTCCCACCCCTGGGCTAGGGTCCCACAGGGCTCAGGGGCTGGGCAGGGGAGCAAGGGGAGGCAGATGAGGGCAGCGGGGCTGCTCCAGCTCCCAGGATGAGCGTTCCCAGAGGCAACGCCCCTCCGGGTATTTTTGTTCCCTCCCAGAGGCCTCGCTTTGCCGATGGATGTGAAATCTCTCGCCTGCCTGCAAAGAGCAGCGGGGATGGCCTCTTGTTCCCTTCCCCCCGGTGCCCCGGTGCAGGCGGCAGTGCCGGCACAATCCATGTGCCCAACAGCTCCAGCCCCACCACCCCAGGGACACCCCGTTTCTTCTGAAACATGAGCGAGAGGAGACTGAGGCCTCGCACCGGGACCGTGCTCAGAGCTGCACACCCTGTCACCCCCCGAAAGCTTGCAGCGTTCCCAGGACAAGCCACCGAGGAGGAGCAGCAGCGAGTGGCAGGAGGGCATCGGAGCAGGAGCACGAGGAAGGGTTGGGGTGTCCCATTGCCAGGCAACCACCTAGGAGACATTTTTGCCTTTCCATTTTTAACTTTGCTGATGAGGAAAACCAACAAACATCCCCAAAGGAGGTGTGGGGAGGGGGAGATGCCTGAAAGTGAATCAACCCAAGCCAGACACAGCAGTTTGCAGTCTATAGCGCCGGTGAGACCACGGCGTGCATTGCACTGTCAGCTCCAACGTGGCAATTAGCTGCATCTGCGAAGCAAAACCTGCCGAAATGCTGGCTGAGCGCTGGTTAATCAGGCACCGCGTTTGGCACTTGGTTTAGCGAGTTGGAAACCAGACGGGCCTGTGGCAGCCAGTGGCAGCGGGGTGCCTGAGCAGAGGTCTGCCGGTGCTGTCCGGCTCGGCCAGCTGCGGGCTCGGCCATGGAGCTGCACTCCTGTTAGCCGAGAAGCTATTCTGACCCAGAGAGGTTTTAGTTTACAGTTGCCAAAGGCAAAAAAAATAACCCAAACCTTTTTTTTATCCCCTTTTTGGCAAGTTTTGCTCTGAAAAACCTCCGAGTGTCATAGTATTGTTGTCTTTTTCCAACCCGGAGGCTGCCTAGTGATTCGAACCATCAATGAAAGCTGCTGCCCCGGCCACAGCAAAATGAGGCGCTTTCAGCAGCCTGAACGTGTCGTTGGGAGGTTGCCATCAAACGCTGGTTAAAAAAATACAGCAGAGAAAAAAAAAACCAAAACAAAGGCAAGAGTACAAACAGACAGGGCTTGGGATCAGACCGAAGGAAAAAAAAAGTTATGAACTATATTTACTCTGCCCGAGATCCTTCACTGCCTTCGCTTCTGTGTGCGGTTATTTATTCACTGAGGGCCAAATCGCAGGAAGCGCTCGCAGCCTGCAGCTCCCGGCAAGTCACTGGAGCCGCCGCAGCTGCCGCGGCAATCCTGCCCCCCGCGCCCCCCGCCTGCCCCGGCAATGCCGCTGCGCCGCCCCAGGGACCTTCTCCCGGCACGACCTGACGCCTGCAGCGGCTGCAGACCGGCAAGCCCCACGCAAGCGGGTCCCCACGGTTGTTCCCCCCACCCAGGGGAGCCGCTGTGTTACCTCCAGGTGATGGTTTCCAACTTTTCTAGATGCTTATTGACACCCCCAGCACAAAACCAGCACGAGCATCACAAGCTGCCACCAGCACCAGCGTTTCTGCAGAGCAGGTTGGGTTTTAGTTAAGCGGGAGCTGCTCCCCTCTGGTACCATGAGCCCAAATTTCACCTGCCCAGCCAGAGGAGCCGGGGAGGGGCAGGCTGGGCACCCAAAAACACCCCAGCTCCCACCAGAGCCGAGCAAGGTGCGTTGTCCCTAGCAGCTGGAGCAGGGAACTGGGTCGGGACCCACGGTGTGCAGAGCTGCCCTGTGCCCCCAAGGGAGCTGCAGGGTCAAGGTCACCCAACGGCAGGAGCTGGTTGTTTGTCCATGCTGTGATTTACCAGTGGGGTAATAGATGCATTAAAGATGTACGTCTTGGAGAGACCACAAGGCTACCAGCGCATGGACTGTCAAAGCTCACCAGCTAATGATGGAATAAAAGTGGAGGAAGCTCTTCAGGCAGGTTTACTTTCCCAGCAGGAAGGGAAGGTGATGCCGGTTACCAGCACCAGCTGTGGCAAGGACAGGCATCACCAGGAGACCTCTGGGACACCCCTCCACAAGGGTCCAGCCTTTCTGCCATCCCCAAATCGCACCCTGTACCCAAAGCAAGCTCCTGAGCGGGCTGAGCCCCAAGTCCAGCCCACCTGAGTTTTGCAAGGCAAGCAGAGAGGAGCTCAGACCCACCACACCAGCCCCAGACCTCTGCTCAACCAGGCTGCTCCCGAAAGCAAGATGAGAGGAAAGGCTGACAGCTGCCCCTACGTTATTTTTCTTTTTCTTCTGATTTTTTTATTTTTCTGCTTAAATGCCTCCTACCCCGGCATGGTGGTTTCTTAGGGAGCTCCAGGTGGGTCCCTGGCAGTGCTCTCACCCCGCTTCAGGGGTGGCAGGCGAGGAATGACTTGAAAGGCAAAACCTCCATTGCTTTCAGATGCTCTTAACACATCAGTCAGGCTGGCAGCGAAAGCATGCTGCAGCCCTGCCGAGCACTTCACACCAAGGTGTGCAGCCCACCGCTACCACTGCCAGCACCAGCAGCACCGCCGGCAGCCCTGCAAAACTCTGCGGGTTCCCCAGCCCAGGGCCGGGCAGTGGGGCTGGCCGAAGGCTGCAGAAAGGTTTCCCTTTGACTCTCTGCTGCTTTCCAGGAGCACCAGCGTCAGTGAGGGGTTTCTGCCGGCTGGGAGCCCTGTGGCCGTCAGGGCTCGGCACTCCCACACGTGCCTCCACGCAGGGTTATTTTTCTAGCATTTATTTTCTTTCCACTCATCCGGTACGGTTGTTGTGACACAACAGTCAGCAAATATCATTAAACAGTAGGAAACGTGAGGTTTTACTGCTTCAATGAGATTTGGCTGATAAAAAGAGGAAGACAGAAACCCTCTTTGAGAGGGTGCAAAGCCCTTGTGTGCCGCCCTGGACCTCCCCGCACCCCTCGACTGCTCAGACCCCCAGGTCTGGGTCTGGAACACAGCTGCAGCCCCACTTAGGGTGGGGGGACTTGCTAGGTGTTGGGGGTCACCCACAAACACGCCAGGGCGTCACTGCCTGCCTGTCATCCCAGTCTTGGGGTAGAAGGCAGGATATGCCCCGCTTGCTGCCTGCTGTCGCAGGGTACCTGCAGGAGCTGGGGGCTGTGCCTGGGACCCCCAAATCTGGACAAAACCCATGGGCTTGCTCTCATTGGTGCTAGTGGCCATCGCCGGCACAGCCCAGGGAGCCATTTTCAGCTCCTTTATCTGATGGGACATTTTGAGGGAACAATGTCCCCCACGGCAGAGCTGGGGCGAACAATGGGCGCGGGGCGGCGGGCGACTCGGTGGCCGGGCTGCAGGACCCCGGGTGCCCCAGCCCGCAGGAAATCCTTTTATTTTTCACTTGTGAACTGAAACAAACACAAGCTCCTGTTTATTTCCTGGTCGATTGTATTTTGGAGGATGGAGGTGGCTTCCCCATGCCGGGCAGCTTAACTCCTCCCGTGCTGGCTGTGACTGTCCCCCTTCCTGCAGCGAGATTGCTCCTCATGAAGTTGTCACCACGCGGCGGGACCCCTGCTCCCCCCCCCCGCCTCCGCTAATTTATATTTAATTTGAAAACCTGAGCGTCATAAATAACACGTGCTGGCGTGGGAAGTCTGGGAAGCGGGAAGCCAGCCCGTCCCCTCCCATGGCTGAGGCTGGGGAGCCCGGAGCAGTGGCTGGAGGGTTTAGGGCTGGAGCTGCTGCTGCAGGAGTGGCGCAGCATCCCTGGGGCTGCTCCACACCGACAGCCCGAAGCAGCGACCGCAATGGCCCCATGGGATGCCCCGCTCCAAAATGGCATGGAAACGGGGCCCCGATGCAGCGCTGCCTCAGCACAGAGCTGCTGGGCAGGATTTGTCCCTCCTCTCCCCATCCCTCTGCACCTCTCCCCGCCATCCCCCAGCCTGGACTGCCGCCGTCCGTCCGTCGGGCTCAGGGCTGGCATTGCCCCGTGTCTCTGGCTGCTGAGCCCTCTCCTGCAAGGGAGAGTGGGTCCCACGGTGAGGCCGAAGGTTTGCCGACCTCAGGCTTTTCTCACAGCTTCCCCGTCACATCCTCTCCGGCTCCCACGTCTGCCGTTCACAGGCGCTGCTCTTTTGGCTCCCGGCCCCGGGGCCTGTGCCTGGGTGGAAACAGCATCCAGATGGAGCTATTTTTTCACATTTTAGGGGGGAGGGGAAGAAGGTTTGGGAAAAAGCCGCCGGGATCAGGAAAGTGGAGGGAAGGAGTGGATTTGCAGGGGGCCTGCTAAGCACGGCCCCATTTCTGCGGGGTACTCCCAGGAACAGGGGGGCTCAGCGGGGAGGCTGAGGCACGGAGCACCCCACCCAGGGCCAGTGTCCCTGGCAGACGGTGAAGTCTCTAACTCCTGCCCCATCCTGGCATGGGTGCAGTCGGGGGGACAGCGCAGTCTGGTTCACACCTCCATCAGTGGGGAGCGGCTGGCCAGATGGGGAGTTCGGTGCCGCAGGCAGAGCCCAAATTCGGCTCTCGCTCATCCAGAGGCTGGAGGGGGAAGAAAAGCCCCTCCACCCCCTCAACCTTAAATCGCATCCATAGAAAACTTTCGAAACCCCACCATTGTGTTAGAGGATAAACATTTATTGAATATTTCCTGTTTGGCACAAATACTCTTTGACTCCTCTATGGTCTTTTTCTTCTCGTGTCTTTAAACGAGAATTATTTGAGCTGAATGTAAAGGAAAAGTATCCCCAGAGCGCAGAGCCCCTGGGAGCGCGGAGCGAAGGAAAGCCCACGTGTGTGCCATGCCTGCTTGCTGTTAGCTATTAATTTCTGTCTCCCGAGGTCTGACATGAGCAATGCATTATGCAAAGGTTGTGGGAATATTTCAGACGCTGCATCCCGGGAGAACTACAATTTCAGTTTTACAGTGTTTAGGGTATTTTTTTTCCCCCCTTTCTTTCAAATGTGTTATTTCACTGAGATGTAACAGCAGTTACAACTTACACAGCAGAGGGAAGGAGGAGCTGGGTCTGGCCAGGGTGGTCAAGGGCTCACCACCCCTGGGCACCCACGGTTCAGCCTGGCCCCTTGCATCCCCAAAGCCCTCCGAGATGGGCACCCATCGGGTGGAGGAGCAGCGTTCAGACCCTGCTTGCACGCTTGAGCACAGGCAAAACCCCTGGGGCTGGACCCCGGGGGCTGAAAGCGAGGCTGTGAGCCGCTGGGCAGCCGGGGCCAAGGCAGCAGCCAGGGCTGGAGGCTCGTGGTACGACAGGGAAGGCAGCGCCGGAGGAACACGCTGGGTTTCGGGCCAGCACCTGGTATACCCTGGGCTGGGGAAAGCCTTGCAAAACACGAGCTCTTCCAGCAGATAAGTCTTGCAACAGGCGCTGGCTGCGGGCACTCTTCTGCTCGCTGCCGCCCGTCGGCATGCGCCACTGTGGCACCTCCGGGGCTGGAGCCGGGGAAGGTGGGGGAGACACGGGGCCACCCCATCCCACGCCACTGGGAGCCCAGAGGGAGAGAGAGGGCACAGGCTGGGATGAAGCTGAACAGGGCTTGGTCCGGAGGCAGTCTAATTCTGGCCCAGGCACAATCAGAAGGGATTTATTTTTAGGCTCCGGGCTATCGCTGCTTTGGGGAGCTGAACGGAAAATGTATATTTAGCCTCTTTGGCGATTTACTTAGAAAAATAAACTCCTGTCACCACTGTGGGTGGTGATTTGTGCCAGCCCTGCCCTTGCCAGCGCCACCAGGCCCCCAGGCAGCCGAGCGAAGCTGGCAGGCATCGCCCCGCCACATGCTGGTGGCTGCGTCGCCAGCTCACTTGGGCAGCGCTGAGCCGGGAGCTGGCTTGCAGGCTTGCTTCTTTTTTGTTTCTCAAAAGGATCTTGCCATCCCGCAGACTTTGCCCTTGCTGTGCAAAGGCAGGTGTTGGAGGGCAGTGCCAGGGACCTCCTGCGCCTCCCACACTGCTGCACCCACAGGGCACCCACCCGGGACTGGCGCTGTCCCCGGGACTGGATGCCAGTGCAGAGGGATGCGGTCACGTAGGTCTCACCACCGGGACCTCATTTATTTAGTCCCTGTGGGAAGTGCCGAGGCCTCTCTGGTGTGAAAGACGCGCACGAATGCACAGGAGGGAGATGGTATTTCCTCCCTGATACGCAGGTGAGAGCCACAGGGGCAGAGTGTTACGGAGCCGTTCACACTATAAATACACAAGATACACAGGAACCCGGGGCCTGTAGCTATTTTCGCCTGCAGGAAGCTGGGATGAGAAGGAGAGCATCCCTCCCTCCCCAGCACATTGCTGGCAGCAGGACGTGCCCAGGGCCAGGGCTGCCGGGCTGGGCACGTCCTGCCCCATGCCGGCTCCGAGTGCTTCGCTCGCACACCACCACCGCCAGCAAAGGCAAGAACAGGCACGGGGCTGGCGCTGCCCCGTCGCCTTCACCCTTGCAGGGCAAAGAGCAGTTGCCAGAGAGCTGCCGTCCCTCAGCTGGGGCTCTGAAAGAGGGCGCATGGTCCCTCTGCCAGGCTCCTGCAAGCATCTCGTCTCAGGGCAATGGAAATGGCCAGGATAGGAGCCTGTGTCTGGGTGACCCCCGAGCCTCAAGACCCCGAGATGGCTTGTGCTCCCCAGCACCAGCTGACCGCACGGCTAAAGGGAAAGACATGTTGCTTTCTCTGGGACTGATAACAGCTCTGCATCCCGCAGAGATCTCCACTGACTGATAACCTGCTCCCCTTGCATGCAGGAAATGGTGTCGGCTTTACTGGTGCTGGATCAGGCCCATGAAGCGTGCACAGCCAGTATGGGAGGCAGCAAGGGCTGCTGCCACGCTCATCTCCCTCGCTGGCTGCACTGAAGACAACTCCTGAGAAGCAGCTTCAGCCCCTGATCTGTTTTCTTACTCCACTTTCGGCTCTTTGGCAGGCAGACGGGCTGCGTTGCTGCGGGGTCACCGGCACTCCCGTGTCTCATGTGAATGCACCGGTAAGCCGAAATGCAAACCACATGGAGGGGATTAAAGGCATTTGGCCCCAAGAGGGAAGAGCAAGAACAGGACCATGCTTGGAACTGCCGCCTCCTCTGATCAGGTCTCGGACAGCTCTCTCCATCCACACTCATCTGCCCTGATTTCCCCATTCCTTGGCTATCTCTTGGCTGGCATCTCTTCTTTGGAAGAAGCCAAAGGCAATAATTGCACGAAACTGGTGATGGCAAGTCACCAGCAGCGTCGTCACTAATTGCACAGATGTTATCACCACCTTCAGCAGTGCCGGTCTGTCTCTGCAGCCTCTCACCTCTAGAAAATGGAACTCAGCAACATTTCTTGGTCCAAAAAAACTTAACAGAGAGTCCTGTCTCTGCCGGATATTTACTTCGTGTCTACATGGCAGGGGGGGTTAGTGTTTGCACACGCATGCCTGTGGGTTTGAGTGTGTCGGTATTTGTATGCGTGTGCACTTGTAGAGAAAGCACATTTTACAACAGGCCAATGGGAATACAATATTTCAAGAATGTCTCTTGAATAAAGTAGTCTTGGAGAATTTGACAGCCAAGGTCACCAATAACTTTCACTTCTTGCTTGCTCAGTGCGGAGCCGGGTCTGGGCTCGGTATGGACAGGGTTCCCCAGACAAGGAAGGTGGCTGGCCCCCGGCTCCCCTGCTGAGGACAGTTGTGTGTTTTCGGATCTGTGTGCAGGAGCACCAATAGCTTCAGGACGTGGCTGCGACCCAGAGCTCCCACCTCACCCCCACAGGAGGAACCCTGCCCGGGGAGCGTCTCTCCTCCGAGTCCCGGCGTGACCTGCCAGGGCACGCTCTGTCTGCAGCATTCACCAAAAGAAAAGAAGCAGGAAGAAAAAAAATCAGCTCCTCGTGATGTAGCCTCATAATTACCTGTTATTCTTATATCAAGGTAATTAACAATTAGGCAGCTGTCTGAATCACATGCAGAAGAACAATTATTTCGTTATTAATGGATTCTATTTAACAGGTCCTCTTTTCCCAGATGTTTTTTTTCCCTTGTGCTCTCATGAATTATCCTAGCAATTAAACCTGCACCAGAAAGAGGGAGGAGTAGTCCTAATATTTACTGAACCTTGCAAAGCATCACATTTCTCAGCTTATGAACCTGTCACAAGTCATCGGGGGGCTCTGGCAGTGATGGGGAGCCCGTAACCCAACACCCTCCGCTGTCACCTGTGCAGATCTGCTGGCTCTGCCCCGCCGCTGCCAGGGAGCTTATTCATTTCACGGGTACCGCTGCAGATAAAAGCTATTATTTACAGTCAGTTACATATTTCCGTTGGCAAACCTCCTCCCTTAAGTGCAGGTTTGAAAACATCCCACTCAGCAAACCGAAGCCGTGCAGGCTGAAGCCAACCTGCTTTCACGCGGGTGCCGTTCCCCCTGTGCCCGCCCCGATGCCCCAGCGGTGCTGTGCTGGGTGTCACCCTGGGACGGCTGTGGTTTGGGGTGCGGGAACAGCCCGGCTGGGCCCTTCACCTTCGTGTTCCCTAAAGGCACTTTGCAGGAGGGACCCCAGGCTCTCCCCAGGGCTGCTGCTGGCTGACCCTGGGAGCGCTGCGGGGTGGGGATGTGCTTCCCTTCCCCGGGCACCATGCTTTGCTCCTGCACCGCCGTGCCCGTGCAGAGAGAGACGTTAATAACCCCGGAACATCTAAAACCTGGCGGCAGGGACAGCCCAGGTCCAACCCTTTGAGTCAGCTCCCATGGGTGCAGAGGTGGTTTTGGCTGCGCTGTCCAGGACTCTGCAGGGATGGGGATGTGCTGGCTGCCCTGGGGACCCTGGGTGGGCACAGGAACCACCACCGGCTGGTGCGGCAGGCAGCAGCGATGCTGGGTGGACGGCAGCAGGCACGTGGGGGCTAATCTCTCTCCAGGGAAAGTTTCATTTTGATTTTCCCACCTTTTGAGTTTGGCTTGTGCTCCAAAGCAGGAGGGTTTGACTGCCTCCCAAACCCTTGAGTTTGGGGTTTTTTGGGGGGGAGTTTTTTGAGTTTGCTTTCATTAGTTTGTGGGTATGGACTGGTCCAGCTCTGGAGTTTGTGTTTTCAACAAGCAGCCGGGGCTGAGCCCTCGCAGCCGCCCTACAGAGGGCCAGGCACCTGCTCCGCTCCCATTTGTTTTTTCCAGGCACGGAGTTGGGGATTTCACTGAAAAACAGGAACTTTGCTGGACAGCAGCTGCTCCGAGGTGGTGAATCAGCTCGTCCCGCTGACGCCCAGCGGAGCTGTGCCAGCACCGCACAGCGCTCCCATGCCCAATGCCCCGCACGCTTGGGGCCCCGATGTGGCCCAGTGGGCAGCCCTCACAGCACGGGGACCTGGCCAGTGGCTGTGACCACCCACGTGCCAGCAGCAAGGGGTCTGTGGCTGGTGCCCCGTCCCCACCGCCTGCGCAGAGGTCAGCGGGCCACAACCAGGCGCAAACGGCTAATGCCTTTTGTCCCAGCCTGACTTTTCCCCTCCTGGCAGGATTAGGACGGGATGACCAGGCGCGGAGGCCCCTAATCCTATTACCGGACCCTGGCGCAGCCCCGTCGGGCAGCCCTGGGAACCAGCCTCACTGCAAGGCACCGGGGCAGTGGGCGAGGAAGCAGCCTGCGATGCCTTGCGCCGTTGCTGCAAAACCAAGCACAGCCATCATCCTGCTCAGCCCCGTCTCCACCAGTTTTCCCAAAATCACTTTTCTCTGTGCTTGCAGCGCTCTCGGCACAATGCCCCAGCATGTGTGGGCAGCAGGAGACACACAGGCAACCCCGACCCCTGCAGCCCCCACCAGTGGGGCTCAGCCCCCCACAGTCACACACCCAGCAGCATTTGGGGCAGGTGGTCCTGAGCCCTTTTGGCTCATTTGGCTCATTTGCCACATTTCTCTACAGGGTTGCAGCTGAGAGGGCAGCAAACCTTCTCCCGCCTGGAGAGCAAATTGTTTTTCTCCCCCAACAGTTGCAAAGAGCCGTGTTTGTCTTTCTCTCCCTTCCTGTTTACTTGCTGCATCAGGATGGGCTTTGATGTGTTTTTGCTGCTGGACATTCATGGGACCATCATCTTGCGGGCACCCGCAGCTCCCTGCACGGTGTACCAGGGACGGTGGCTCTCAACGTGGCAGCTCCAACTGCACTGGGGCCGCGGCAGAGGCCGTGTGCCGTAGGGGCACAGCTTGGCCTGGTGCCGGAGCTGGAGGGAGCGAGCATGCCACTAGCCTTGGCGCTGCCGCACAGCTCCTGCACTCCAAAGTCCAGGTGGCAGCGAGAGCCCTGCCCAGCCATGCGCGGGGCAGACATCGCTCCAGTGGGGCGCAGGCTCCTGCCGGGAGTGGGGAGCTGGTGGTGGCACGGGGGTCCCACTGGGCAGCATCACCCCATCCCTGCATGCCAGGGCAGGGGGGTTGGCCCCATCCCTCAGCCCCTGGCCAGGGGTGCACAAATCCTCCCCCACACTCCCCGCTTCCTCCCGGCTGTAAGTCTCACCACCCCATGCAAGAGCCACTGCATTTGAAAGGTCACTGGGCTTTGAAGTCGGTGGCTCAGGGCAGCAGGGGAGGGCTTACACCTTGCCGGCACCTCTTTGCTAGCTGGTTCCCAGCCCGCCACCCACGCCAACCCGTGCCGTGGGGAGAGGTGCTGCCGGTGGGTGGTGCAGCACATGGCCCAGCCCGTGCCACCAGCCCTGTGCCTGCGCCATGGCATGGGAGCAGCAGGACTGTCCCTACATGTGGAGATGGGGGGAAGCCCTGTGGGCCAGCTGGGACCCCGAGAGGGGACAGCCCGAGCGAGAGCCCCTGTCCCACTGAGGGAGGCAGCGGGCAGCATCCCTCACCAGGCAGGAGCGATCCATCCCTGCAGAGAGGACCACACAGAGGGACGAAGGGTTGTGGCATCACAGGGGTTTTTTTGTTAATTTATTTTTCAGCCTAATACTACAGAAAATCCGCAATGATTTTCCAGGAAATAAATCGCTCACCTACAGCTGCCAGTGGGCAGAGGTTGGGGAATGGGCGCTGGGGCTTCCCCAAACCCTTTGGCACCGGCTGTGGTGCCATGAAAGCCCCTGAGCACAGCCAGCTCCATGGGAGCTGCCACGGCAGAGGGCAGGGGACCCCCGGTGCCCCGGCACGAGGGGTGCACTGGGCATGACGGGGGTTTTCCTGGGGCTCCTGGGTACACCCAAGCATGGTTCAGGGGGGTCCTCCCTCCTTCCCTCCCTCCCAAGCATGGAGCCCACCACGATGGGGCACCCCGTGATAAAGCAGGCAGCTCCGGGGAGGCAGCTGGTGCCCCACAGCCTCTCCTCTCTGAGCGGAAACGGCACATTTCAGCCGATTTCTCCTGGTTCCCATCTTCGTGTGCCTGGCTTTGATTCGCGGCCGAGCCCTGTGATAATGTGGCTGCCTGGGAAGGAAGGGAGTAGAAGGAACTGGCTATTATGCTTGGCCCCTCTCCAGGAGGTGTTTTTGCTGGGAGGCACCAAGGTCAGAGCTGGGTGGGAAGCGTTGCCCGACAGCAGCCCTCTCACATGCGCCCGGCCATGGCAGGGGGGACGCAGGAGCCCCCACACCACCCCGGCAGCGGGGCTGCCACCCCGGGTGCCCATAGCCCAAAACGCCCTGCATCGGCACAGAAGATGCGTGGTCCCCTCAGCATGCATTTCGGGGCGGGGGAAAGAGCTGCTTCGCAGCTGCTCTGCAAAATGAAATATCTCCAAATCTTCCCGTTTCCACGTGAAAGGAAAGAGGGGGTGGTGGGTGGGAGCACCCACAAACGGAGCAAGCAGCAAGGGCTGGGGTGCGGAAAGCACTTTTTCAGCCTCTTTTTGTAATCACTTAAGAATTTCAGCTGGCTTCAGCCCGGCGCAGGAGCTCCCAAGTCCCAAATCCCATTGCTGTGAGAACAGAGCTGGCACTGAACTGCCCCTGAATACCTGCCGGCATCAGTGGCATCCCAGGACCCCGCAACCTGGTCGCCCCAGGCCAGCGCAGCGAGAAGGGGCATGCCTGGGTCTCCGGGAGCAATGTCTCCTAAAAAACCTGCCCAGAGCCAGTGTCCGCGTGGTGTGACGTCTTTCTTGAGTGCTTGCCCTGGGAGAGGCAAATCCCAGCAGCGCGGAGCCGGGTGAAACTGCGGGGATGCCAGCGTAACTCAGATGTGCTTGGCATTGCGCGGCGGTCCAGAAATCCAGTATCAGGTTCATGCCCGGGCTTGTGTGCAGAGAATCACGCTTGGGTTTTCACTGCTGCAAGCGATGGTTTTCAATTATTTAATGTAAATATCAGAAGAGGTCTGATCCTGGCCCCTCCACACACTCTGGTGAGCAATTTCTTTGCTGAGACGATGAAAAGTCCCATGTGCCTCAGCAGGAAAAGGAGGAATGGAAGAGAAAGCAAAGAAATGCACGGTTTTGAAAGAAGATGCACATGAAACACAGGGTGCAAACACATCCTGCATGGCCCCAGGGCTGGGGGCAAGGTTGGGCTGGGGTCTGCGCTTCGAGAGAGCTGGGGTCACCGCCTGCATCCCCCTCCATGGGCGAAAGCTGGTGGGTGCAGAGCCACCCCCCACCCTGAGCTGGGTGCCTGTGACACCCCGAGGAATCGCCTTGGTGAAGGAGGGGATGGGACAGGGACACGCAGGGTCTGCAGCACCCGGGTGCAGGCAAGGACGAAAACAAGCGTGGAGGGGACAGGGACATGCACCGAGGGACGGGGGGACCTGCGTCTCAAGCCAACCTGCGCAGGTGGGTGCACCCACGCCCCTGCACCCGAAAGGGAGCAGCATGGGGATGGGACGGGCTTGGGGCTGGGCACATCGTCACCCACAGCTCCATAAACCCCGTCGGCCTCTGTTTACACAACAGGGAATGTTTCAGTTGTTTTATGGAGGCGGATAAGAGCAGCGCAGGGGACGGCGAGGCCGGGACCAGGCTGAGAGATGCCTGCCCAACACCTGCTCTCCCTTCGCAGCCCATAAAGGCATTTTATTTTAAACATGACACAGATTTTATAGCACAATAGCGCAGCAGCGCCTTTCACCCAGGTACAAACAGTGTAGGGAAATGTGCTCCTCCGGGACATCTCCCCGCCTGTCGCTAATCCCGTGGGTGAGAGTTACTAAGCTGACTTTACACACACCGAGAAATGATGGCCAGAAGCAACCCTGCAATTAAAACCAGTTTCAGCAGCCTGCAAGGAGGAAAACCCTGCGGGTGCCAAGCCTGGGCACAGCAGCCGTGCCAGGGCAGGGACACGCATGGCACCGACCTCCGCCCACGGCAGCGAGGGCTGGCTGTCCTCTGTCCCCATTCTGACCCCGGAGACCCTGGTGGGACTGATCCCCACAGCGCTGCCAGGAGGAAAGTTGTCCTCCACGGGCACATGCTGCTGGAGGCACTGCCATCACCGCCGTGCCGGAGGGATGGCACGATTGGTGTGATTTATCCTATGGCCATCCATTCACAGTCCTCCATTCAGCCATTTAAGAAAAAAAAAAAACCAAAAAGGAAAATCAGGATTTAGACCATTCTTGCAAATCCAGCCTCATTTCTCTGGTGCCCCCGGGAATCGCAGCTTAATCCCGTTATGGGGCAGCTTTGGCTGGGATAGTTTTACATTGCAGACTCCATGACCAGCTGTATTTTTATCTGCTCAGACTTTCCAGGATGCTCTACCCACTTTGATTTACGCTTAATTACTAAAAATTGCTTTTTTTGAGAGCATGAGCAAGGGTGCGGGTGCAGGTACCAGTGCAAGGAGGGCTAACTCTGCATGCTGCTTCAAAAAGCAGCTGTCAGAGGAACACCAAACCAAGCACAGGGGGGAAAGCGGGAGAGATCCAGTTTGATGTCTGCCTTATCGGTCCTATTTTTATTGCACTGAATATATAAGAGCAAAATATTGATTGTGATGATAAAGAGATGAAAGTGTCAAGAAGGAATAGGCACACTAGTTACTCAGGCGATTGGAAGCTGCGTTGGTTGTATTTAACAGGCATTTGCCATTAAAAAAACGCCTGTTTTTATTTAAATAGCCTAGGGCAAATTTCTCACTAAACCAACTTTCCCACGCCAGCCCAGTGCTCTAACTCTGGTTTTTGGCAAATTTTTTCCTGAGCTGTCAAGGCAAAATATATATAAGAATGCTGGTCTCACTTAGGTTTTTTTCCAGCCCCTGGAGACATGAAAATAATTTACAGATGTGCATTACCTGTTTATATTTGTATTAAGTTTTGCTTAACGGACATAATTTTCTTAGCTTGCAGTAACAAAAAAATATTCCCAGAGTTTCACTCATTTAATTTTAACTTATTAAAACTTTTAAACATGTGTGGAGGTTTTATGTTTTTAAATCACTAATCACATGGACAGTTGCCAAGGTTTCTATTAAAGCCTTTTATGAACGCTATTTTTAAAAGTACCTAAAATCCCATTATTTTTAACCCCTGAAGACCACTCAAAATAAAAAGTTTCTTTGGATTTATGTCATATTTACCTCTTATTGCAAAAAGATTTATGCTGAATGCTGACTTTTCCCTTCCTCCCCTTTTTCTTTAACTGGTAGAGGTCTCTGGGGGAGGCGTTTGGGAGAAGGAAACTCCAGGAGGTTCCCTGCGAGGATCTTGCACCAGATCCCCCCTGTGCCATGGGAAGGATAGCACCAGATTAAAGCAGGGCATCTCACAGCAGTGCCTGGCTGGAGGCATCATCCTCGCGCCAGGATGCTCGTGTCCCCATCCTGCCTGTGGGAAACCATGGAGGAGCCTTTTACCTCCTCCCCGGCAAAGCCTTCCCAGGTGCAGAGCCACCCCACTACTGCGGGGTCACAGCAGCCCCCGGGTGATGGCGATAAATAGATGTATTTGACCTTTCATGTTCAGGGGGCGAGGGGGCACGGCTGCACGGCTGCACGCATGGGTGTGTTTGCGTTTATCTGCAGCCTTGCCCCCAGCTGCTGTGGGCAGACCCTCCCCACCGCAAAGGAAAGCCAGGACCAGGGCTCACACATGGCTTCCCACGTGCTCTTTCGGCCCCAGGCTCGTGGACGTCCAGCGCCCCGAGAGCAGCCAGTGCCAGGGACACCCAGTTATCCGGCAGTGCCTGCTGCAGCAGTGCTGGGGCAGCAGGCAGGGCTGGGTGTCTCCAGCACCTGGTCCTGCCGCCGCATCTCGCCACGCTCTGTAGCAGGCGGCATCACCACCCCTCTGACCCCAGACAGCATGGGACACGGCGGGGACCCCAATGGCCCCGTGTACCCAGGCACGGCCACAGTGGTCTGGCGGGGCTGGGGGAGCTCCCTCAAGTTTCGGGGAGCAAGCCCCCGGGCACAGCTAAGCTGAATGCGTGGTGCTTTCTGCATGTGGAGAACAAGCCCGGGCAAAGTTACGGCCGGTATTTCCAGGCAGGGAGAGCCGAGATGCTCCCTGCTCACTGGGCTCCGGCAGGGAGGGAGAAAGGGAGAAGATGGAGACAAAGAGTGCAGAAGTTTCCATCTCCAAGGAAGCCCGAGCGGTGGAAGCCTCAGGCTGCCTTCGCGGCTGCCTTGCCTCCTGCTGAGGCTGAAGATGGTGGCACAGTCGTGGTGGCACAAGGACGTTGCTCAGCTGGGGTGGTGGCAGGGGCTGCATCCCACTGCCCAGCTGCTGCCATCCTACTCGTGTCTGCAGGGAGGATAAAACTGGGGCAGCACCCACTTCCATGCCAAGGGTAGAAAATGGGGGTGAAGAGGCATTGCAGCAAAGCGCTCGCGTCCTTTCGCATCTGTTATTTGCTCTTGAAACACACCGACGGCCCGGCCTTGCCCCTGCTCTGCCGTGACGGAGCGCAGTGAGTGGCATCTCCCTGGGGTGCTTTAAGGTTTTAGAGGGGGCTCAAGCTCCCAACGGCACCCGAACCCCGAGCAGCACCGTGCTCCACTCAGAGCCCCGACTCCCCAACCCAGATCAGGGCACTGTTTTAGAGCCCAAAGCAACGAATGCAGGAGGAGCAGGGAAGGAGGGGAGAGTGCGGGAGCGAGGTACCGCTGCAGGGCTCGCTCCTTTGATCTGACAAGCAGACTCTGCCCTTCGGTTTGTTTAATTGTTTCACACTTGCTCTGGAAATAATTTACAACAGGAAGCAGTGGGATAACACCGGGCCTGGCATGGGACTGGATGAGCCCAGGGCGGGGGGCTGGCGGAGAGGTGCCCTGTGATGAGAGACACAGATGACAACGGTGTCACCTCCTTCCCATTAACCCGTTGCCGACCCTCACTCCTCTTCCTCTTTCCCAAGCTTTCAGCCAAAGGCCCAGCAGCTGGCCCCGCACATCCCCATATTCGAGAGCTGTAAAAGAGCCATCCGATGGCCTCCAACAGCCACAGCTCGGAGGGGCTCCGGGGGAGACACAGGAGCCCGATGGGATTTAGGTGCCCCCGTCCCTAGGGCAGTTAGTACCCCAAATTCTCTGTGGTCTGA
>WAAD01000428.1:49973-66475 GCA_013389945.1 Fregata magnificens | reverse complement strand
CGAGCGAGCAGCCTCCTCCGGAGCAGGAGTGTTCTGGGAGGATTTTGGGAAGGGAAGGCAGCGGGGCTGCCCGGGCTGAGAGCGGTGCCTGCCGCCCGGCCCCCTCGGAGGCAAAGTTTGCAGAAAGTTGTGCCGGGCCGGAGTGGTCCCCAGCACCCCACTCCATCCCCCGTGGGACACGGCGGGCTGGGGACAGAGCCCCGAGCGCAGCGGGGGGTCCCCGGGGGGCGTGCGGCTCGACAGCCGTCCGGGGAGAAGTTTGGTTCTGGCGGTGGTGGTGCGAAGCTGTAGTTGCTCACTGCGAAACTGCTCTGGCTGCACACGCGTGTCGCAGAACTGGTTACCGTGAAGAGCTAGCGGGGCAGAGAAGGGGAAGAGCGAGCCGGGGTGGAAATCGGAAGCGATTCTGGTACTTTCAGCAAGTTGCTGTGGTAACTGTGCAGAATTTGGCTCTGAGGGCCAGACAATGAAACCTTTACTCATAGCAAGTTGTGACGGGCGACTCATTTCGTTACTGACTTAATGATAGCTAATGGGCCCTCGGGCGGATGGCTTTTCCCAAATGGCATTTGTCACTCAAGGGCCTGATCTGGGCTTTTTCTCTGTCAGTCCTCCTGCTGGAGGAGAAGGCAGAGCCTACCCTCAAGCCCACCCCGAGTTTATTTTTAGGTGAGCCTCTCAGCGCTGGGGCCGTGCGGTCCCTGCCCGATCACCCTGCGGGTGGGGGCTGCCGGGTGCTGCAGCCCCCATCTCACCAGGCTGCACAGGGGCAGGGCGCTCCGGGGGTCTCGGCGAGCCTGTCCCCAGTCCGGGTGACGCCAGGGGATGAGCCTCCCTCCCACTGCCGCCCAGGACCCGCGCTGTGGCTAACGCTCTCCTTCTGTTTGCAGGTTTACGGTGCACGCAGCTCGCCGAATCCTGCCTCAACGGGGGCAAGTGTGAAACTTTTCTCAACGGGACGGAGGTGTGCCAGTAAGTATGGAGGAGCCAGAGGATTTTCATCTCCCCCGACCAAAGTATTGACATGCATGTTGACTTTGCTTTGAAGGCTCTGGATTTAATAGGGCAAGATGCGTTTTCTTTCCTTGAGTGGCAAGAATAACCTGCTTGTGTAGGAGTCGCTGCGAGTTTGGCAGGATTGGGCTTTGTTCCTAGCTGGGTGGAAAAACATGGGCAAAGGGCCATGTTTTGCTGGTGTTAACCTATGCAGACTGCCCTGCTGATGGAGCAGGAGGTAGGGCCAGCCCGCAGTGCTCGTTGGACCGTCGGGTGGGGAGGGAGGCTGTCTGTCTGTCTGTCTTCCAGCTACTCCCTCCTGGCCCCGAAGCGTTGCCTTTCAGTCCCTTGCACCCTGGCAGTTCGTGGTGCGGTGTCCAGCATGTCTCCAATAAATGTTCAAGAGAGATTTCACGGCGTGGTCTGGGCTGCTGGCGCTGCCCGGTTGATGTCCGTGGGCCTGCGGGACATTGCCCAGGGCAGGCGGGGGAGCAGGGCCACCTCCTCCCGCAGCCCTGCCGGCGCCGGTGCCAAGCTGCGGTCCAGCCCGGCGTTCCTGGCAGGACCTGGCACCCAGGCAGGGGCTTTCTCCAAGCCGATTGTGGGGAAACGGATGTGTAAAGCGTTGGGACTCTTTGAAGGACCAACCGACCCACCGCAGCGATGGCCGATTCACTCCAGGCTCCCAGGGAACAATAACCAAGAGAAATGAATAAGACTCCAGCTCCCTTTTTAAAACTATTCCATAAAAGAAATGTGAATGGGCAAGGCTCTGTTTTCCGGCCAGATTTCCCCTCTGCCTGTTGAACGTGGCCTGAGCTGAGAGCAGGCGGGGAGACGTTCCCACCCACCCCAAATTTCCAAATAGGAAGTCCTCGGCGGAGAAAGCTGAAGGCATTTCCAATCCCAACCTGTTGAATGGCAGTTTCCCTTGACAATGTGTGTTGCTTTTTGCAAATCTGCCTGGGTGCCGTTACTCTGCCCAGTAGCTGGGCACCTCCCGCCCCCTTCTCCAAGCTGAGCCCCCCAACCCTTTGGTGCAAATAAATCAGCAAATCAATCAGGCACATGAGCAATTTAATGGACAAAGGCTGGGTCCCTTTGTGAGCCACTAATGAATGCACGCCACTTTTTTTTGCACAGAAGCCCCTACCAACGCTTGACGCTCTAAATCTTGTTTTCTTTCATTCAAAGAGCGACAGCTGGGATTCGGTCGAAATTCGGCAGCTATTGTTAAGGGAGGCAGATTAATGCTGTGTGACTAATCATGTATGGCTTCCCAGAATGCCCAACCCTCCACCCCCTCCCCAACCTTACACCCCTCCTTTTCCTTGTGGTCATTCTTCCCTTTTTTTCTTAAGTCTCTGCAACTCCTGATTTACATTTCATGTGCAGATGGTGATGGAATCTAATTAGATCTGATGTGTGCGAGCTCTATTTGGAGGAGAAGCCTCCAAAGTAGGCTTGGGGTGGGTTTTTTTGAGAGAAAAAGTTAACTTTAAAGAACTTCTTCGTTGCTAGCCGTGAATAACCGCCTCTCTCTTGGCTGCAGACGCCGGGCTGGCTTCGTGAGTGTGCGCGAGTTATTTTTGCAGGAAACCGAGCTGCGTGCTCTCAGTGTGTTAGAGCGCTTGTCCCGTGCAGGGTACGCTCCGTGGGCGATGGGAGCAGATATTAGAGGTACTGCCAGACTGGAGGAGGTGCAACTTTCCAAGGTATCTGATAGCAGCTCGCAAAATCCTCGTTTTTCACTTGTTTGAATATCTCTTTACGAGGAGTTTTGCTTCCAAGCTTCTTAAACAAAGCAGAGCCAAGAACACAGATACCAGACGCAGAAAAGCTTGGCACTGCCCTTTGGCGCCTGCGTGAAATGCACCATTTTGGCTGCTGGCCACATCTCCGCTCGGCCTGGCACTTAACAAAGTTTGGCCATAAAGCCCCATTGTGCTGCCCCCACAAATCCAATTAGAAAGTGGAGTGAAATAAATAGCGTACGAGGGAGACACTACTCCAGCGGACAAGCGTCCCGGCATTTGTGGCGGGAGAGAGCTAGTTGGGTTACGTGAAGACGACTCGTGATAACACCAAAACCGAGTTATCAGCCCTGTTACGGAAAGGGAATCGGCGGTGTGAGACGAGGAGCTTTCTCTGCCTTTATTATTTTACAGTGACAGTTTGTAAAACTCCAGGTGCCTTATCTTGCTTGTCCCTTTGCCAGGCAGTCCGGGGCACGCAGGGCTTTAATTGAATGGAGAGGACTGAGCATTTGATCGGCTGGAGGGCTCGCGACAGAAGCGGCCTAATTAAGCTGCCTTTGGAGCTGTTTGCCGCCTTGGCAGGGGTACCGGGTCTTTCAGTGCTGGAAGAGCAGCAGCAGCAGAGTTTCGTGCACCTTGCACGGACCCCAGCTGAAGGTGCAGGGTGTTTCTGTCCCGTGCGTGGCACTTGGACCAGATCTGGAGCTTTAAAAGGTCCAGTCTGCAGACGACAGCTGCTGCGGTGTTGCAGTGTGGTTTCACGGCGCTGGGGAGCTGTGGCTTTCCAGAAAAGGCACTTGCCTTTGACTAAGGCATTTTCCCAGACAAAATGAGAAGGTTTTCCAAAAGGTCGTTTTGACTTCTAGTGATAGCTCCTAATTAGGCTGTTGGATAACCGTAGTTTTGACTGGCATCCCTGCAAATGAGCGGGGCTGATTTTAGATTGCTGTGCCATGTGACGTTTATTCCCAGGACCTCCCTTGCTCCGCTAGTTAAAAGCAGATGGCATGAAAGAGGGCTGAGTTTCAAACCCCGCTCCACCAGCCTTCCACCATTAAAGTCAGAGGAGCTGCATCTGGGTTGTCATACTCTCGCCCAGAGAAGCCAAAGAGACAGCAAAGGAAAAGAATAAGTTAAATTAATCACTAGGCTTGCGCTTAAACGGGGGGAAAAGTCGGTTTGCTAAAGTACTTCCTCTGTTTACGAATCAGCGTGGCGTTTGAGTTCAGCCGGGGCGATGGCTCCTGAGCTGGTGCCCATTGCCACCACCAGCTTCCACGGGCAGCGGGCCAGAAACCTTAGAAGAAACATTCAGAGGGGGACCGTAGCGGGAAGAGACGATTATTTTAGCTCAAAACTCTTTGAGGAGACAACCAGGAAGACAGGAGTGATCTGAGCCCTGCAGCTCTCTGTGCCCTTCGAGTTATTCAACTGCTCAGTCATTGTTATCTCATTGTAAAGGGCGGAAGTTTCCTTCTGGTTTGGTTTTTCTCATGTGCTTTAACCCAACGTTATTTCCATGAAATAATAACAAAGAAAAAATGCAGTCTCCGTGCTGGAGAGGAAGAGGGTGGAGTGTTGAACAATCAACCAGAGGAAGCTCTTAAAGAAGTAGACGAGCGGTGATTCAGCCATGTTGAGAACTCTTGATGGCTCTTTCGAGTCTGATCTCATTCTCGGAAAGAACAAGGTGGAAATGGGTAAGAGGGTAGATTAAAAATACAAAAGCATCACCTGTTGCGGATTCCAGTGGAAGAGAAACTTAGCTGAGAAGCCCAGCTGGTGAGGTCACTGGGACAGCAGCGGGATTTTTTAGCTCTTTTCTGGAAGAATCTCTGTTTACATCTCTCCTCTCTGCAAGGCGTCTTGATGGTTATCAGTTGTCTCGGGTGGTCTCACTGACTCCTGCTAACTTGCCCTGGGATTTTAGTGGTTGGGCTGAGGTTTTTTGCTTGATTTTTCTCATGGCTTGGTATTTGTGATGGCCAGAGGGTTGTACTGCATTTGGGCAGGGGCCAGCACGGGTCACGCTCAGGAGGAGATATCTCGGTAGGTCCCTCAGCAGTACCTGCGGCACGGAGATGAGCAGGAGAGGTGGGGTGATGCCTGCTGAGATGAAGTTGCGTGGGGGCTCCCCAGGATCCCGAGGGGACGAGGTATTTGCAGTGGCCATCACCACCTGAGACGAGAGGGGCTAGTCCCCGCCAGGTACTTGCAGCTGTTAAATGTGTGATCCCGCGGTGTGATGCAGTGCACGGGGCTCTGCTCCATGGTCAGCTTCTGGAGGTGGCCCACTTTGTCATACAGGGTACGTTTTATTCCACCAAAATCTCTGACTTGCTGTCTTCCTACCTGCTGGAAGCCACAATACGTCCATTTGTTCCAGCTGATACTACACACCCTGGTCTCACCTCCAAGGCTGTTACCATTTACTGTACGTAGCATGAGGGAGACATGCTTGGTCATTGCAAGGCCAAGCTATTCACCAATTAAGGGCTTGGATAACATAATCAGCAGGCAGTTAGCAAGTTTTAAAATAACATTGTTTGGAAATTAACCTGCTCTTTCCAGGCCTGGAGGTGTGCTGACCCTCGTTTTGCTCGTGTTGGTAGGTGTCCCGAATGGTAACAGCGTGTGTACATGAGTGGAATGTGAAATTTATAGAGCATCAGTGTGTTTAACGAGGGAGTAGCCTCGGGGTGCAGTTACCGAGAGCTGGTAGGCTCTGGATGGAGACTTCTCCATGGTTAACGTGTTGCCAAACTCCAGGTGAAGGTTTTAGACCGTTTATTGGGGCTGTGGAGTGAAAGAGCTTCTGAGATACAACTTAAACCCACCTGGGAAAGCAGACCCGCAGTGGAGTCTCAGTTGAGTCCTGCCTCCATCCCAGGGGCCAAAAAGGTGGTCGGGGTTCATCTGTGTCACTGCAGGTGCGTGGCTTTGTGTCCAGCCGGCTCTTGCTGCCACCCAGGATGGGGCAGCACCAGAAGGCACTTGGGCGGCTCGCTCACCACTCCCCAGGCCAGTCTTGGGCTGACCTCCTGCAACCCTTTGCTTTGGGGGCCAGGGTTAGAAGGACCATCAGGCCGGAGAGGTGAAGGTTTGGGGTGATTCCAGATGCTTTCCGAATGGTCTTTCCATCTCATTGCATGCCCTTCGCACGCAGTGCCGAGCCCCAGCACCTGGAAGTGGCTGTGCCAAAATCCTGCAGGTCCCTGACGTTGCCCTGCTGCATGGTGCCCTCATGAGCCTGGATTTGCTGCGGGGAAGAGGCATCCCAGCTTCCCCAGTCCATCCGTCCACAGAGGGGCTCCATCCTGCAGTGCCAGGCTCATTGGGATTGGCCTTGACAGCTATCATCAGCGGCGGGTCGGTGTTACCTCCATCCAAGGACTGCCAGCCATGGGCGTTGCATTGGGCGCTCGCCAGCCCAGGGTTGTGCTCACGCTTTGGTCTGGGATAAAACTGCAGCTGCTTGCATTGGTCAAAGATCTGGAATGAGCAGTAGAAATGCTACTCTGCTGTTGAGGGGGGTGTTGCAGTTTTGGTTCTTGGGTATCTGAGCTTGGAGGCATCCAGGCGCAGGAGCAGAGATGTGTGAGGGTCAGGGCCCTGCTTCGGCACCGACGGTGTCAGCAGGGTCTGAGCAGCGTTGCAGAGCAGGGGCTCTGAAGGGCTGAGGAAGCCCCAGTTGGACTTAATAGCACAACTCTCTTTGCACATCTATCGTATGTGATGTTGGGAAGTCTTTGCAGCACTCCGCTAGGTCTTAGTGACACCAGACCATGGCAGCTCCCATCTGCCTGCTTGGAGAGCCCCAGGACAGTTAGAGATGTCCAGCTAGGGACACCCCAGTCTTTACTTTGACATCTGAGTCTTGCTGGTAGAGCAGCTCGGCACTGCTTCCAGCTGGCCATTTGGCCAAGGTGTGGTGGGGCCCGTTCAGACTTGTGTGCCCTTGCCTGGACTCTGCCTTCTCGGTGCACGGCAGCGCCTGGACCCATTGCAGTGCCTCCGTCTACAGCTCTAGCGCGTCTGGTGGATCGGGTCACCTCATGTCACCTCCCCGCATTGGCGAGTGCCCCGCAGGCCGGGGTCTGCGGTACGGGACGGTGTCAGGGTTTCCACATACGTTAAGTGAGGTCTGCTTGGTGCCTCAGTTTCCCTCCATGTGCTGTGCTTATCCGAACATCAAAACCTGTCTTGGTGTGAGATGGAGCAGCACAACCTGCCAGGTGCATCCCAGCTCATGAAGGTGAATTGGCGATGGAGGTGCCTGTTGGTAAATGCAGTGCTCAGTGTGAGAGATGCAGGATCAGGACCACGACTAAAGCCTGTGTGCGGGGTTGAGGGGGGGGACGTCTGACTGGGTCCTGTGGGGAGCCCTGCCCCAGGACAGAGCAGCATCCTGCCCACCACCCCACGCGCAGTGGGGTTCATACCCTGCTCGTGGCCGGTGATGTCCCACGTCTATGTCTGCAAAGGGCTGTTGGGAACATGTGAGTGGTGTGCGCGCTGGATGTGCTTCCTTCGCACAGCAGTAATTATGTCTACTTCAAGCTTTCACCCGTCACGTCCTCCCCTTCCCCCACGGCAGTCTGGAGTTAATATTGGAAAAGTCAGTTAAACAGTTAATGTTTAGGCCCTGGTTATTAGGCTCTTGCACATTTCCAGCAAAGGGAGCGGAGTTGCATTTTAATGGGAAACTTTCACGCTCAGTCAAGTTGCAAAAATTTATTTGCGCAGAAGTCATTTTCTTTTAACAAGTTTTCACCCTAATTCCCTTCCCCAAAATCTGAATTTAATGGTATTTATACGGGAAATGGATTTATTAAGTTTTAATGATGCTATAACGTTGCCCTTGTTTAATAAAAGGGGCACCCTGCAGGCAAGCGGCCTTGTGGTGGTGGGCTGGAAGGGCTGGGTGCCGGGAGGAGCACCGATGGGCTGGGGAGCCTGTTGCCTTGAGCTTGATCGAAAGTCAGTGTAGCTGAGAGCGGCGGTGCCAGGCTTTGCTTGGACCTCCAGGGCTGTGCAGGATCAGTCCCAGGCTGTTGCAAGGGCTGGGGCTGCAGGGCTGAGCCTTGCCTCCCACTGCCAATTCCTCCTCATCCTCCTCTGTGGCTCCTGGCGTGATGTGATGCTACCTGTGTCCACCACAACTGTCCCCAAGAGGAGCAACGAAAGGAGCCTTTGGCACTGGGGCTCTTCGCTTTGTCAACTGCTCTGTCTCATGTCCGCTTGCTGAGAGAGCCGGCATCAGCGGGGCGATGGGGACCCCAAGGACCATATGCTCTCCGCTGGCATCGCTGCAGGCGCGGGTTGAGTGTTTGTGAACGTGCGGCGGTTTATTTTAAGATGGAAATTATCTGCTGTCGATGAGCAGCCGTGGAGGAGAGCACGTTCCCAGCGCTCCCGCCCCACCAGTGCATCCTTGTGCAGGGGGATCGGAAAAAGACCCTCCCAAAGGCACTCACGGCTGGTTAATCCATGGAATAGCTCCTCTCGGGGCAGGTGGAGGAATGTGGCTGTCAACAGCGGGATGTGCAGCGCTGCCGGCTCCCGCCCTCGTGCCCACCGCCCGTCGGCGGCCGGAGCCCTGCGTACCGGCTTCGGGGCGGGCTGGGAGAGTGACCCCACGAGGGAGCGGCCCGGGAGGAGGGGGACCCTCTCCCTGGCTCCCAGCCCCTATTAAAATGTTAGACACAGACCTCCAAGTCAAAAGGCAGGGCGACAGACGGCCCTTTCACAGGGCCTGCTGCTCCCCACAAAAGGGGGGTTTCCAGGGGAGGGGGGCAGGAATGCAGGCTGCGGCCGGAGGGCAGAGCCGCCACCATTGTCCCGGCTCCCTCGGCGAGGGCGTCATGTTGACACAGGGATTTCTGCCGGCAAAAGGTGTCGGAGGCAGAGTCTTCCCTCCCTCCCTCGCTGTTTCCTTGGTTAAACTCAGCAGCAACAGAAATCCCGGGATACAGATCCCAGGAGCAGATACCCGTCTTCTCGGAGGTGCTTTACGTCCCTCCGGCCATGGTTTCCAAGGAAGCAAGGTTTTTGTTGCTCATAACTATTTTCGGGAGCTTTGCTTTGCTTGCAAAGAGAAACCAGCAGCTTCACGCCTGTGAGGTTGGGGGGAGCTGGATCCATTGCTGTCTGGCCATTGCCATCTTTGCCCACTCACCCTCTCACCAAAACAGCCCTGGCACGAGTTGCTCTGGCTTTCGGTAGGGTTTGTGCCGCGGGGGCACCCGTGTGCTCTGGAAAGCCCCCCTCTCCTCCTGTTTATAAATATCGGAGCTAAATATAGCTTGTTTAAACTCTTGGTGGCTGTTCAGATCCTAATCTCGGGTTTTACGTTCAGGATTAGAAGAGTGGGATGGTGGGGTCACGCGTGTCCCGGGTGGGAGTTTTCCATATTTGGCTCTCGGGCAGTGTGGTGTTTAGCCAAAACTTGGTTTGAGAGGGAAAAGGAAAAAAAATAAGAGAGTTCATCATCGCTTAGTGAGGTGGCGACACCGGCACTGCGTGTGTGCCAGAGCTCCCGGGAGCAAGGCAGCGTGAATTCACCCTGCACAGGCACCAAGTGTGGGCAGCACGGTGTCCAGAGCGGGTGAAAATGGGCATTTAGCCTGGAAAGGATGGGGAAGGGAGAGTGGCCTTGGGCACCAGCAGTGCTGGGCTGGCGGGTGGCCTGGGGAGGTGGAAATTCCTCATCTCCCCCAAATTCCAACTTTTCCTTCTGCTGGCTTAAAGAATAAAACATTTTTAAAGGGAAAATGTTTACAAATGAACAATCAAAACAGGGAGCAGTTGCAGCAGGTGCTCTCGAATGCCGCAGCTGCTGGGCAGCACCGCGGAGGAGAAGAGCTGGGTATCCTAATGGTGCCTAACAGGCACACCAGTCACCTGTGTGGGCACTTGCTTGAGGACCTGCCCCGGGACGCTCGTCCCTGCCCCACGGGTGGGCGCTGGGACCGTTTGCTGGCCTCAGCCCCGGTTGCGTTCCGTGGGGATCCTCCGCTGGAAGCACATCCTTCATGGTTACCCCATAAATGGGCTCCTCTAGGAGAAGGAGCAGGGACCGGGATGAGCAGGGAGAGCAGAGCTCAGCGCAGGGCAGCCCGCTCCCACAAACAATGGGGCTGTGCGGATTTACACTGGCAGAGGATATAAAAAACGTCAACTGGGGGGAAAAAAAAAAAAATTTCATAGCAGCCATTGTTGAGGGTGGGAATGAGGCGAGTTTTGTCTTGGTTTCTTCCTTCGACATCTTTCATGTTTATTGTGAATGAAGCTCCATTGAAAGGCAGCTCCTTCCCAGGTAGCCAGTTACCACCCTGTGAATAGCTTGGCCACTTTGCTTAGTAATGGGATTATATTGTTTTTCATTACAATGGGAACTTTGATTCCCAAACTGTCCTGACTAATGTCTGCTTAAGAAACAAAGCCTTTTTTTTTTTTTCCCCTCTCTCCTTCATGCTCGTAGGAGGAACAGGGCTCTAGCACATTTTTCCCCACTCCTGTCCATGAGTATATCCAGCTTTGGGAATTCCTTTAGTTTCTCTCCAGATGAAAGTCTGGGTCTTAAAATCTCAATTAGATGGCTTGGGCTAGGTCAAAAATGAAATGGAACAAAAAAAACACATCAAAGACTTCGGATTGCAGTTTGCTTTTTTTAATTAAACAGGACTGGGGATCTGCTCTTGCTTTATTAACCTGATGTCACTTGAAGTAACCTGCTGCTTTGCCAACCACCCTCCCTGTGTGAAACTCCGTTTTTTTCCCAGGCTGGTGTCCCAGAGTGTTTAATAAAGCAGGGCCTGGATGGGACTTCATAACAAAACCACTGTTTTGGTCTAGCCCTGGTTTTTGGTGCTGGGAGCCACGTTGCGGCTGCCGGAGGTGTTTGTGGGGCCACGCCGGCGCCAGGGGAGCGCGGCAGGGCCGGCGGGAGCTTCGGGGTGCATCGCCCGGTGGGGGTGCCCCACGTGGGTGAGGGGGAGCTGGGCAGCTCTGCTTTGGCTCTCCTGGGAGCCGTGGCGAAGCCTTTGGTTTCTTAACGGACGCGTGTGCCAGAAACCACAGAGCGAAGCTGCAGGTGAGGTGCGGTGAGCCCGGCCGTGCCTGCTGCCAGGAGGGGGCTCAAGTGGCCCCTGCCAGCCCCTGGCTGCTGGGGCAGGAGGGAGCATCCATGGCCCCACGTGCCCCAGGGAGGTCAGGCAGCATCCAAAAGTGTTCCTCGTTTCCCTGCACTCATCTTCCTTCTGCCGGCTCCAGGCGTGCCGCGCCACCCCGAGCAGGGTGGCGATGCCAGGGCAGGAGCTGAGCAGGAGGTGGGAGCAGAGCGCAGGGTGCTGAGCTTGGCTTTCCCAGCGGGACCGTTTTCCAGGCCTGTCTGCCTTCCCCTGGCTCCGGAGCGTGCTCCTGCGCTTGGCAGGGTGTTTCCAAGGCGGGCTGACGCCGTTGGGAAGCCATCCTGTAGACAGTCGTACGTGCCTGCGGTCCCCGATGATGCTCCATACAGGAACATGGGAGGGGCTTGTGGGGAGGCAGTGGAATAAGAATGAATGGAATAAGATGGAATGGAAAGATGCAGTAAGAAGCAGATCTCTTCTCTCAGGGACATGGAGACATATTCCCAAGCACCAGCCCTTTCTCCGGTCACATTGGAGCTGGGGGAGATCAGGGTCCCCTGGGCTGGCACCAAGCAAATGTGTCTTAGGGGGAAGGGTGTAACTTCAGGAGAAAGCTAGGGTGTTGCTTCCAGGCTGTGCCAGGCAGGAAGCCACTGGCACAACTGGAAAAGTGACTCTTGTGCGTGGATGCCTGATGGAAAGCGAGCTTAATGCCCAGGGTCTGCAGCTGCTGGGGTTTCGCAGGGGAAGGTGTGAAAGCAGGCAGTTGTGGTTCCCGTTCGTAAGCCCAAGGATGACGGTTACCCCGAGAGGTGTGGGGACGATGGGGTAGGGTCGTATCACCGCTCTGCGGCTGGGAGCAGCGCACAGTGGCTGTGGTCCTGTGTGCAGCGAAGGGAGACTCTCCTGCTGGTTATTTCTCCTTCTCTCAGCTGTTGCCAGCAAACACGTGAAATCTCGGTGTCCTGCTCACGTTTGGCCACTTGCTTCACTCCGCGGGGTCCGGACCGTGCTGGCACAGGCATCCGCTCGGTCATGCAGAGTGTTTGCTGGTGCAGAGGGCTCTGCGGGTGTGATGGTCCCTCGGTGGGGGCCCTCTGCACCACGCAAGGTCACGGTCGTGGTTTCTGAACCACCTCTGCACTGGGATGGCTCTGCTGGGGACTCTGGAGCAGAGGGAGGGCGGCTCGTTTGGGATGGCTGCTCCGGGCCATGGGTACCGCGGAGCAGAGAGCAGCATCCCCCACAGCCCAGCCTGTGCCTGGGGATGGGTGTTGGGGTGGGGGCTGCTCCCCCCGGCGGGGGAGACCCCGCACCCAGCGCCTGGGTTCGCTGCTGCCCCAGAGGCACTGGGGACTCCTCTGGCCCGATTTGTCTCAAGTACCCCCAAAATGAGGCTTGAGTAAAGACCTGAGCCTCCCCTCCTCAGCTTTCCCACGGTGCTCATACCTTGGGGAAAACAACCACGGCTGTTTATGCTTCCAGCAGATGAGGGTGAGGAAGAGGTTATGTGATAGCAGTGCAGATAAGAGGCAGCCTGGATGCGGGGCCAGCGGCCGGGATGGGGCTCTCTGCCAGCCCCCCGTCCCCTCCTGCAGCATGGGACTGCCCCCTGGACCTGCCCCCCCATGGGATGGGGAACAGCCCCTGTGCGTCCGGTGGCCGTGCTCCAGCTTACATCTGGTTTTCATTTTGCTTGTTGGTTTATTTTGTGTGTTTTAAGCCTGAGGTGGGTTTTACCCCCAGCCCTGCCACGGTCTCAGCCCTCGGGAGGACACCCTGGGGCTGGGCAGGAGAGCGGTGGGTGGCATGAGCGCGGCTGTTCTCTGCTGCGGGGCGATGCAGGCTGACCCTCTGCTGAGCCGCCCGCATCCAGGGCATCCCCCACGCACCCAGCACCTCTGAAACACCCCCCAGCCCCTGGGCTGGGCTTGCACAGGGCTGCTGCATCCTGAATTTGAACAAAGCCCCCGTGCCACCGTGCGGGAGCTGTGCTGGGGTGGGGTGGGCTGTGGGAGTGCCTGGGTGTCATCTGTGCCGGCCGTGGCAGATGGCAGCTTAGCGCAGAAAGGAAAACATTAGTCTTGGGTCAGAGGTCACAGAAACATCTGCCTCGGGATGCTTTCAGTGCCCGCATTGCTGTGGAGGGACAAAACCTGTTGCTGGTGGGTTGGAGGAAAAGCCTTGCACGCTGCAAGCAGGGAGGGAGCGAACAAAGGGCTGGCGTTGCGCGCGGAGCCGCGTGCACGGAGCACCCGGTGCGGGGGCTGCGGACTGGCAGGGGGCCAGGACGGGCACCCCATCTCTGCCGGTGCTGCTCATGGGGCAAGGGGGTGCTGGAAGCCATGGCGCCCGGGCAAGCGCACGTGTAATGCAAAGCTGGGGCAGCGGCGTGGCAGCAGAGCTTGTTGACTCTCTGATATTTCTGCAGCTCATTCATGCTTTTGATTATAAGATCTGCCTGAGGTTTTCTGGAGCCTTGCTGAAATAGCTGCAGCGTTGGGCCGTTGTTTGTAACTAGTTAAGGATATGCAGCAGACACAACAAATGCACATGCCCACGCTGAGCAGATCCAGATTTGGCCTGGGCTCGGGGCTGGGAGTGGGGTTGGAATTTGGGGCCGCTGTTCCTGTTCCCAGGCTGTCCCCTGGGACTCACTGTCTGACCTTGGACAAGGCCTTCCCCATCACCCTTCACATTGCCCGTGAATCGTGCCGGAGATTTATGGGTCGGGAGCGCGCTGCATTATTAATTGTGCCTCCCGCCTTGCAGCCGTTTACGCTCTGGGCACGGATGCTCAGTCGGGGCCGGCGTGGAGGGGGAAGACATGTCGCAGCCTGGTGTCGTGGGAATCCAGCCCCCAGCCTCTGCCTGACCCCCTGAAACAAAAAGCCACCAGGATGGACGGCAGGCCCAGACACTTGGTGGGTGTAAATCAGTGTGTTCGCACCCGCAAGGAGCACATGCAGCATCCCCATCCACAGGGATGGGGACCAGCTGCTGCATCGCTGTCCCCTGTCCTGCCTGGTGCTTCGGTGACAGCCCCGGTCCCCTGGTTAGGTCACATAGAAAATATCCTAGAAGTGAAGAGTTGTGAGACTGTCCGCCCTGACTTGTTCCTTGTGCCAGCACGGTGCTGGGAGAGGGAGCGTTGTGCATTGGAGCAGGGCTCGGACATCACTGGGGTCGGGATGCCGTCACCCTCCGTCACCGTCTAAAATGGTAGGGTGGGTCGCGGCTGGAGCGTTTGATGCCTCTTCAGCAGGTTAATGAGTCAACGGAAGCGTTTCTCAGCTGCGTGCTCAGGGGACGGAGAGACACCGGTATTTTTAGCCGTTCCTGCCTAGGTCGGGAACGGGGTGTGCGTCACGCATGGGGCTGGGAGCGTGGCTGTGCTGGGCTCTCCAGGGATTTCACAGAGGCTCCTCAGGACCCCAGGATGCTCAGCCGCCTTTCACCACCTCGAAGCTGGTTCCTAATGGCCCTTCTGGGCTGTTTTGATCCTGGAGCACCCGCCCGGTCCTCTGCCAACACATAGATCTATAATTAAAGCATAGCTTTAATGTCTCTTATGCTAATTTCCATAAGCTGCTTGGGGTTTGGTTTGGGTAGCCCTCGCTTGGGAAATGCCAAAGGAAAAACCACAGGGTGATCTTCACCTGGCTGAGCCCGCGGGGACGTCGCATCCTCCACGTCTGCTCACCTGGGAGCCCCGATGCCACCGCCTGCCGGCATGTTTTTTACAGAAAATGAAGCTTAGCTCCCTGGGCTGAACTTGAGGAGAGGTTTTTAGTCCCTGGAGAAGTAGGTGGATGCATGATGAGGTTGCAGCACAGCTGGGAGCTGAACCTGGCTCTGCTAAATCCAGCCTTTCCAGACCTGAGAGAGCTGAAAAATAACTATGTTTTGGGCTGGCCTTATTCTTCACCTGGTTTTTGATCTCTTGCTTTGCATGCGAGGCTTGTCTCCAGGCTTTCCTCTTCAGCTGGGACTCTCTAAAGCCGTTGTGGTTGTTGGGCTTTGAAACGCAGCTCCAGAGTCTGTGGCTGTAAGTGAGCTCCGGGACCTGCACAGGGAGGAAACGGCCAAATTCATCCCATGGCTTTGGTCCACAGCCATGCTCTTCCCTGCCTTGTCTCAGACTTGCTGTTGCAAACGTGGGCAGGAATAGCATCGTTTCTCTGCAGAAGCATCTACAGATGATGGAGGAGTGGGGTCGAAGCCACCGGCTGCGAGGCTGCCCGTGCGCATGTCCTGGGTGCTGCCGTGTGCGAGCAGAGGACCGTCCGGTGTCCTTGTTTTGTGCTCTTGCTGAGTAGCAATATCACTATCATGATAGTGATATCCCTGCTGTCAGAGACCTTTTGCTCTGAAACCTTGAAAAGAAACTGAGATGACTTAGAAACTGTGGAAGGAGTTTGAGAGGGCTCCCCGAGCTGGGAGCTGGTGCAGTGTGTGCAATGGGTATGCGAGGGCTGTCTCCATCCCTGCCACGGTTGTGGTTGTGATTCGGGAATTGCCAGGCATCCACAGTGGGTCTGCGCTGCACAGCCCCGCTCTGCACGATGTAAACTCCTCCGTGGGTTATAGTAGTGACTACTGGATTTTAAGGATGCCCGTGTTGTATTGCTTTTTTTCCTGAAGAGTTGCTTCACCAGCACTTCTCAGTGGCTGGAAATACCCCGGTTGCAGGGGGGAAAAACGCGATGCATGAGTGTACCCCGGTCCCTCCTGCCCGTGGGTGCCCATCGCTCAGCTCAGCCCCTTCTGGCCGGGGCAGACCTGTGCCGAGCCCTTCCCCGGTGTCTGCCGCACCCTCCTCCCTTGTTGAGCTGATTGTGTCCATAAACCAGCTCTTAAAACAAACAAATAGCCATTTAAAAAAAAAAAATCTGCAAACTCCATGAAACTTGAAGGGTTTCCTGAAGCAAAAGCCTAGAAAGCGCCTGGGCAGCCCAGCCGGGTGCGGGGCAGCCCCCAGCCCAGGCACTGCCAGTGGCCTCAACCCCCCTGTGCCTTCAGGCCGGGGCTCCCCTTGCCCCCCAGGGGAGTTCCTCCAATCACTAATTAACCCCCTGGCTAATAACCACGCCCGGGCTTTGCTCCGGCTTCCCATCCGTGAGCTCAAACCACTGCTTGCCTGCACTGAAATTGGAAACGGTCTGAAAACTAATTGGGTGGGAGGGCTTTCGGCTCCTCGCTCCGGCCTCATTTAAGCCCTGCGGTGCGGGAACCCCAACCCCAGTGATAGCCCCGCCGGCCGCCCGGCTCTGCCTGGGATGCAGAGCATCGCCTCCCGGTCCCGGCTGCCCACGGCGGCACCACCGCGAGCCAAAGCCCACGCCGTGGCGGTTCCTGCACACTCAGCCGTTCCCGCGCTGCCCCCGGGGCTCTTTGTCCAGCATAAATTTTTTTTTNCCGCCAGCCGCCGCGAGAGCCCGGAGGATTGTTTTAAGAAAAAAAGCGTGTGTGGTGCGGGGAGGCGGGGGAGAGCGGTGCTTTTAACAGATGACTGCACACTTGAGCGGTTTGCCGGCGGCGTGCCTGCGCCGGCCGCCCGGGCCCCGCACAATGGCCCCTCTCAGGAGGCCGCGGCCCCAGCCCTCGCATTCCCCCG
>WAAD01000428.1:18305-49889 GCA_013389945.1 Fregata magnificens | reverse complement strand
CCGGGCATCGTCCGCGGGCGCCGGCAGCTGCTCTGCCTCATTAGGATGCACACCTGCTCCCCGCCGCCCTTTGTGTGCCGAGCAGATGCCCTGATTTATTATTATACACATTTTCTTTTTCATTTGGCCTGGATAATGCCGTCTCATTAACTCAAAATGTCTCCGAATCCTGACAAATTCTCACACAATCCCCAACAATGAAATCAGAATTGGGTTAAAAAAAAAAAAAAAAAAAAAAAAAAAGGGGGAGGGGGGGGAATTTCAATTCTGTCTTTTTTTAAAATTAGNAAAAAAAAAAAAAGTAGGGGAAGAGGAGAGGGGGAGCAGGGCCAAAACGTGGTCCTGCCGCCGGCACGGCGTGGCAAAGCATGGCGGCTCCGGGTTGGGGCCGGCTGAGGGTGGGGGTTTGCTGGCTGTGCTTCGCCGGAGGAGCCCCACGTTCTTCTTTTGGCGTTGGCAGGCTGGTGGGCTTTGCAGGTGAGTGCTCTGCAGCCGTGGGGCTGCAGCGTGCCCCGGGGCTCTCCCTGCTCGCCCCAGGGGTCTGCCTGCCACGGGAGCCTTGGAGGCCATGCATGAGGCTCGGGGACACAAGGTCCCGCCAGCTCGGGTGGCAACGGGTGCGAGCACGTGGTGGGTGCCCTGACCTGCCAAAGCACAGCGGGGACCACAGTCCCCCACTGCCTAGGTGCTGTCATCTTCCTCGGCCATGACTCCAGTGGTAGTTGCCTTACCCCGAGCTCGCGGCAACGCGTGCAACCGCCCCCAGATTTATTTCTGCTCTCAAGGCCTCTGATAACAGCCGGCAGCCCAGCACGAGCCAAGCGCAGCGTGCCTTCCTCTGCTGCAGTGGCAGTGCCATCGCAGCGTGGGACAGCAGCGTGCCGGCGATGTCTTGCTCCTCCCATGCCCTACTCGCAACGGCTGCTCGGCGCAGCCTAGCTGGGGCAGAAAATCCCCCTTTGGAAGCGGTGTAATGTGAGCAGAGCTGGTTGGGGACAAAACGCATGGCATCTCGTGTTGCAGATGTGATGCAAGAGATACTGCACGGGAGGGTTTGTGCCGGGGAGGTGCTGAAGGGCCTTGTCCCCAGGATTTTCGTTGGATGTCGGGTGCTCTCGGTCTCTCTGTGCGCAGCTTTGCTCTGTCCTGCCTGGGGGGCAGCTCCCCCCTTTGCGGGGTCCTTTGCTGGCCCCGCATCCTGCCCAGCCTCGCCGGGATTTGCCCTTGCAGCGTGTCCCCATCACCTGCCCCGGTCCTGCAGCAGGCAGTTGCTCCAGCCCTGTCGGCCAACGGTGACAGATGGTTGAGCCGGTGGCCGCGTCAGGGGGCCTTTTCTCAGGGCCCCCATGCAGAGGGACGCGGCAGCCGGAGCCGCTTGTCCCTCCTTGCGCAGGGTTTGTCATCGGGGAGGATCTCAGCCGGCTGTGAGGAGCAGGAACGTGTCCCACCTTCTACCAGCCAACGCTGAGCCCGTGTTTGATCATGCTTGAGTGATTTCTTAGGATGGAGGGAGGTTAAAAATGGCCCCGGTGGAGCAGGGACCCTGGTGCGGGCAGGGGCGCAGGACTATCCCCGTGCTGCTTGGCCCCATGAGCCACTGCGGGGTTTCCTCTCCCTGGGGGTCTGTAGGTGCCCTGGGTTGGGTGCGGGTATGAGGTGCCCCTCCGGGCTCCACCGCGTCCTCCCTTGTGCCTTGGTTTCCTCTTCAGTAAGCAGAGGGGGGGGGGGCAAAAAAAGCAAGTTGCGATGCAAAGCAGGACGTCAGCGCTGGAGGCTGCGGTTTTGCAAGTCAGTGCAGGCCCCTCGATGGGGGACGCCTTTGTTCCCGGCACCTCTTTCATCTTCCTCTTCTCAGCCCAGCGTGGCCAGGGCAGAGCCTTGCAATTACCAAACCCGATGTGCCGGGATGGAGCACAGGGTCGGGCCCGCGGAGGCGTTCCCGGAGCCGGTCCCTGGGGTGGCCGGGTGCCCCCAACCCCTCGGGGCCGATCCCACTGACGGCGTGTCTTGCCCCTGCCAGGTGTAGCAGTGCCCACGTGGGCGAGCGATGCCAGCTGCCCAACCCCTGCCTGAGCTCCCCCTGCAAGAACGCCGGCACCTGCACCCCAGTGGTGCGCGGCAGCACCGTGGACTACACCTGCGCCTGCCGCCTGGGCTTCACCGACGAGCTCTGCCTGACGCCCCGCGACAATGTCTGTCTCAGCAACCCCTGCCGCAACGGGGGCACCTGCGACCTGCTGACGCTCAGCGAGTACAAGTGCCGCTGCCCACCGGGGTGGTCAGGTGAGGCGGTGCTGATGCGTGGCATGGGGACACGGTGACCCGGCCCCGGGGGGAGAGGGACAGCCTGCGTGTGTGACGGGTTGCTCCTGGAAAACCCCCATGGATGGAGAAGGGCGCTACCTCTGATTTCGGCTTCCTCTGGTGCTGGGGGAAAGGTGGGGGGACGGTCTGCAAATGCAAGTCGGGGCTTGGGAGGGTCCCTGGCTGGGTGAGCTGCAAGCCTCCTGCATAGGTGAGGGTTTTACAGGGGCAGAGGTGGGGGGAATTAGTTGCACCCCCTGTGAACACAGTCCCAGGGCCAGGTCTGCACCCCAGCACAAAGATCGCTCCCGAGTGCTTGAGCTGCGGTTTGCATCCTCATCCTCCCTCCCTGCCCTCCTCAGGCAAAACCTGCCAGCAGGCCGACCCGTGTGCCTCCAACCCCTGCGCTAACGGGGGCCAGTGCGTCCCCTTCGAAGCCCACTACATCTGCCGGTGCACGGCTGGCTTCCACGGGGCCAACTGCAAGCAAGACGTGAACGAGTGCAACACTTCACCACCCGTCTGCAAGAACGGCGGGAGCTGCACCAACGAGGTGGGCACCTACCAGTGCTCCTGCAAGCCAGCGTACACCGGGCAGAACTGTGAGCATCTCTATGTGCCCTGCAACCCCTCACCCTGCCAGAACGGGGGAACGTGCCGCCAGATCGGAGACACCACCTACGACTGCACGTGCCTGCCAGGTAGGGGCTGCCTCCGAGGGGGGACGGGACGGGTATAGGGGACCCTCTTGCAGTCACTTTGCCCCCCCTAAACAAGTAGTGCCCAATCTTCCCCCAAGTTATGGCTCTGGGAGGGATGAAAACGAGGTACTGCGGGCTCGCTGTGCCGCGTGCGTTTGGGAAGACGTGGGGCAGCAATGCCCGAAGAGGAGAGGTCATCGGGGGCTTTTTATACTTAGTGATTCACCAAAATAGCTCTTCCAAAACAACTGTATCAGCAGAGGCCCCTGTGCGGATGCTCATATTCCAGAATAAGAGTGCCTTTTTCCGCTTTAGCTTAATCCACTTCCAGAATGGAATAATTAGCCCGGAATAGCTATTTTGGAAAGTTTCCGAGTGCAAAAGGAGTTGGGGAAGGGAGACCCTCTCTGTGCTCGCTGCTGCTCCCTCTGGCAAGTACCGGAGCAGCCCAGCTGAATTACAGCCTCTGAAATGAAGGGCTCCTGCAGGAGGGGGCCTGGCAGGGGCTGTCCCGGGAGCTCAGCACCCTATACAGGAGCTCAGCACCCTGCAAGGGAGCTTGGCACCCCGCATGCTAGGGAAAAGAAAAGCAGCTGTGAAAGGGCCCCCTGACCCCAGCAAGCCCTTTCACTTCTGCCCTCGGGCAGCAGTCTGCAGCACAGCCCGGGCAGGGAGCGGAAGGGGCTGACGGTGGCCCCACGCTCCCCCTGTCCCCACACCCGCTGGAGAAATGAAATAATGGCGTTTCCTGCTGGTGGGTGGCCAGCACAGCCCAGAGCCCTGCTGCCACCCGGTGCAGCCCCATGCTCAGACCAGGCTGTGTTTGCCAGGCGGCAAGTGCCATTTCTCACCCAAGTCAGCCATGCTGGCCAGCCGTGGCAGATGCGGAGGGGATGCATCCGCCCTCTCCTATGGAAGGAAGCTGTGGGCAGTGCTACATTGCCTGAGGAGTCTCTCGTGGGATTGCTTTGATCTCCTCTGGTCGCCCGTAGCCCCACACGGGCTGGGGCAGGACGAGGGTTAGGCGGCTTCTCTGCTCTGTGCCCTGGGCGGTGCTTGGCATTACCGTGGGGAGCTCCAGCCTCCCTCCGCTGTAGCTCCTGCCCCACCGCTGCTGGGGACGTGGCATCGGGGTGGGGAAGGGGTCTCCCAGCCAGCACAGACATACCCGCATCCTGCTGGCAGCCCAGCCCCATGCCAGGGGAAGATGCACGATCCCCGTTGGGCAGCACGGGGGACCGCGTCTTGATCTCTGACACAGGCTCACAGGTTCAATCCCCTTCACAAAGCTTTTGGCTGCAGTAACTCAGGAGACTCATTAACCATCCAAAATACAAAGGGCCCTGCAGACCTCTTGCTTCCCCTCCATGGATGCTCACCCAGGCTGGAGCAAAGCTCCTGTCCTAAGGGGCAGCGAGGTGTTGGGGCTGACCAGGTGAGCAGTGCCGGGGAAGGAAGCCTTTCCTTCTGGGATGAGCCAGTGCAGCCAGGAGCTCCCAGAGGTGATGCTCCGTGGGAGCAGCTCCGAGCCCTGGCCCAGCAGAGCGGCATTGCCGCAGGGATGGGCAGGTGGAGGGGGCAGGAGGAGCAGTGCTGGCCCTGCCCTGCCTTTCCGCTGACGAGGCACTTTCCCCGGAGCAGCCCAAGCGTCGGGCACGTCGGGGTGAGGTACAGCCCTGGGGGAGCATCCCTGCTGTGGGGGGGATCGGCACTTTCACACCCAGCTGCAGCTTCGTGGGCTGCTTCCAGGAGATTTGCATGCTGCACAAGCTGGTTTGTCTCCCGCGGGGTGGCGTGGCACGGCCCCTGCTCGGGGGGACGGGGACGGGGGCTGATCCCTCTGCACCTCTGCCATCCGGCATGGCTCACTGCAGGAGCTGCATCAGCTTCGGGCAGAGGCAGGAGGCACCGGGGGCTGTTTCTCATGATAAGAGGGTGATTGATACGCTGGTATGCAGTGCAGCAGACCTGAAACAATGTCCCCTTTTCATTCCCGGAGAGGCCTGGTTGTACCGGGTTTCTTCAAGTTAAACTAATCATCTCGGCTGTTTTATCATGCCATCACTGTAGAATGTAACCCTGAGTTTAAAGTAATTGCAGTACTAATTACTCATTCAGATGGTTCAAAATGAGTTAATCCTGGTATCTAGGACATTGCCAGTTATTGCTGTTCAGTCTCAGCCCAGCTGCTTAAAAATGAGGCGCAAATCAGCGTTATCTGCTTTGGACTCCTACCAGCAATCGTAAATAGCCGTTGCTGCTCCTGGTGTGATGGGGCTGCGGCTACGGGGGAGAGGAAAACACGGCCCTTTGGAGAGAGCGAGGGGAAAACCCCCAGCTGGGCCAGGGTCTGGGGTCCCACAGAGGATGAGCCCGGGCACCTGGTCCGTTCCCCATGGAGGCGGAGGTGACATAGTGAGCTGCCTGTGCCGGGGAGCAGCCTGGTCTGGACCTGCAGAATGCCTTGGGGAGTTTGGGGGAGCTGCAGGTGCATGCCGGCACTGCGGGGAGCTGCCATGGGCTGGCATTGCCGTCCCGACCCCGAGTGCCTGGGCGGGCTGGGAAGGCTGATGTCTGACGGCGACTGGTCGGGGGCTTTGGGGGTCTTACAGTTAATGCAGCTCTTCACCCAAGTGGCAGCTGGAGGGGGACAGGGTGGCTTGGCAGACACCCTGAGGAGGGCCTGGTCGTTTCATCTCTGCTGCAGATGCCATGGGGAGAGGCTGGGGGCGGTGCGGTTTCCATGCGTGCCGCACTATCAGGTGGAGGCGATAACATAAACCCGAGCAGCCGGGCTCACCGCACGAGAGGCGGGCTGGGATTAGTGCAGCGCCGCGTGGGGCGGTGGTTCACCCTGCCAGGGACTTGGATCCCCCTCCAGGGGAAGCGCTGCTGATGAGGCTCTTTACATGTGAAATTAAAAGTTGGTGATTCAGCACCGGGTGCCGCAAGCCTTCATGGGAGCAGCCCCGGTTCATCCCGGCTTGCTGTGGAGCCGGATCCTCCGCCGCTCGGGGCGAGCGTCTCCAGAGCCGGGGGCTTTGGCAGGCAAGCCCTGCGCCGGGGACGCCCTGTCTGCCCTGCACGGAAGAAGCCGCCGCCGCTTGCCAGGCTCCGGCAATAGCGCCGTGGCAGGGAAACCTGCGCAGCAGAACCAAGCCCCGGCAGAGGCGGGACAGGGCTGGGGATGAAACCGGGCACCTGGCTTTAAAGCCAGGCTGGGAGCGCCTGGCGCATGCTCGGCACCTGATAACGAGCAACCTGCTATCGGCAAGGGGGTGGCAGGGGGCTGAGGCAGTGGCACGGCCAGTTGGTCGGTCAGCGTTATGGCAGACGTCTCCTCTGCGCAGGGTTCACGGGCCAGAACTGTGAGGAGAACATCAATGACTGTCCGGGCAACAACTGCAAGAATGGGGGCACCTGCGTGGACGGCGTCAACACCTACAACTGCCAGTGCCCACCTGAGTGGACAGGTAATGCTGCTACCAGCAGCGAGGGTGGCATGGGGCTGGGCTGGGAGGACGGATCTTGCCCCGGAAAATGCCAGGGACCGGGTGGGGAGAGCCATCCTGCTTCGCAGCAATGCTCACGGAGCCTGCGGGAGCTGGGTAGCACCAGCCTAATGCAGGTGCCCTGTCCCCTGGCAGGTCAGTACTGCACCGAGGACGTGGACGAGTGCCAGCTGATGCCGAACGCCTGTCAGAATGGGGGCACCTGCCACAACAACCATGGCGGCTACAACTGCGTCTGCGTCAACGGCTGGACAGGAGAGGACTGCAGCGAGAACATTGACGACTGCGCCATGGCCGCTTGCTTCCACGGGGCCACCTGCCACGACCGGGTAGCCTCCTTCTACTGCGAGTGCCCCCATGGCCGCACAGGTGAGGCCCTGTCCCGTCTTGGCCCCTGCTCGCAGTGCAGGGTGGCAGCTTCCCATGTGTCCCCTGGCTCCTAGCTGAGGTCTTGGTGCATAACGACTTGTGTGCCCATCACCCTTGACGTGCACCTGCCTTTTGCTGCCCAGGTTTGCTGTGCCACCTCGATGACGCCTGCATCAGCAACCCTTGCAACGAGGGCTCCAACTGTGACACCAACCCCGTCAACGGCAAAGCCATCTGCACGTGTCCTTCGGGGTACATGGGGCCAGCCTGCAACCAGGACGTGGACGAGTGCTCTCTGGGTGAGCGCCGGGGCTGAGCTCGCACGGGTGGCAGAGGAGCAGCTGGGGAAAGCAGCGGTGCAGCTGGGAGCATGTCCTGTGAGCCACGCTTGTGTGTTGCAGGAGCCAACCCTTGCGAGCATGCAGGGAAATGCATCAACACCCAGGGGTCCTTCCAGTGCCAGTGTCTGCAGGGCTACTCGGGCCCTCGCTGTGAGATCGACGTCAACGAGTGCCTCTCCAACCCCTGCCAGAACGATGCCACCTGCCTGGACCAGATCGGGGAGTTCCAGTGCATCTGCATGCCCGGTGGGTGGGCGGCCCCACAGACCCCTGCCCTGGTGCTGGGTGCAGGCGGGCTCTGGGTGCCCCTGAGCTTCAGCTCAGCGTTGGTTTGGGTGAGGAGTCACGGGAGGCATGTGTGCCTGGGGACAGCACTGAAAAGAAAGAGCTTGGTAAAGATTGTCTGGTCTCCCGCAGCAATGGGGGGACGGGAGGTGAGAGTTGGGCACCATCAGCCCTGCTCTGGACTCTTCCTCTTCCCAACCTTACTGGCTTGGATCAAGCCAAGGGCATGGAGATCCAGGATGGACAACCATGGAGCAGCTTGTGCATCAGGTCCCACCACCTGTAGCACAGCTCCTGAGCTGCCTTTGTAAAGACGGGGGGACCAAATGTGCCCTGGTGTGACCTGCCCATCCTGTGCGTTGTGCCAGCCCTGTGCCACGGTGCTGACGGTGTGCCGGGTCTTTCCGCAGGTTACGAGGGGGTTTACTGCGAGATCAACACGGACGAATGCGCCAGCAGCCCCTGCCTGCACAATGGCAACTGCCTCGACAAGATCAATGAGTTCCACTGCGAGTGCCCCACCGGTATGCGGCATCCATCCCACTGCCATCACGGCAGAAACAAAGCCGTGATGCATCTCAGCTTGAGCCAGGAAGGAGCCAAAAATGGGCTCCTTAAATTTCGGAGCCCCCTGAAATGGGGACAGGGGGCTGAGCACCTCTCGGCACTTTTGGTGGGGGGTTCCCACATTGTGGCGAGGGACTGAGCCCTGTGCAGGCGATGCTGCTCTGGGTCCGGCCCATGGGAGAGGGGAAGGAGGATTAAACCCCACGGCTTTGCACTTGAAAAGGCCCCTCTTTGGGAAGGAGGGCTGGGGGCCGGGGGGGCCGCACCAGCGGCTTTGAATGCTGTGTCAAAGTCACGGGGTGGAGCGGAGAATGGGGAGACGGTTAAGCTGTGAAAGGAGGTTTTGAAGTTCAGAGACTTTGCTCCTCTAGAGATGTAAATAAGATGCTCTCAATGGCGGGTCGCAGCCCCACATTCAGGGCCCCCAGCAGCCGTCCCCATGGAAACCCGGCGCCCCGGCTGNGCGGGTCCGGCTGCTGCGCCGGGACGTGACTTCTCCCTCTATTCCAGGCTTCAACGGGCACCTGTGCCAGTTCGACATCGACGAGTGTGCCAGCACCCCCTGCAAGAACGGCGCCAAGTGCGTGGATGGCCCCAACACCTACAGCTGCGAGTGCACCGAAGGTGAGGGGTCCCCATGTCCCGTGGGGGCTCCGGGGGTCCCGCCCCACCGGGCAGGAACAAACCACCCTCTGCCCCGTGATGTGCCGTAAAACCACGTTGCCAATTTATTAACAAGTGCCCACCGCCCCAAGCACCTGCTGTGGGGGGTGTCCCCAGTCCCCAGCAGCAGGGTTGGTCCCTGCTGATGTGACTCCCATGGGGCAGGACTGTCCCTTTCCCAGGTGTCAGCGGAGCGAGTTGAGCCCCGCTGCCTGCCGGCCCCGGAGCCGGGCATAACCAGCCCAGCGCTTATTAGGTGTGGCCCTGCAGCAGCCGTCCCGCCGTGCTCCCCGCCTCAGCGGCGGGCGACAGCGAGGGGGAAGGCAGGAAGGAAGGAATAAAGCTGCCTCTATGGGGACGCAAGGTGCAGGGCTGCGGGGGCTCGCCGACCGAAACCCAAGGAGCGGTTGCACAAAATGATGACTTGAGCCCTGGTGGCAAACAGTGGCTCTTTTGTGGAGCAGCTCCCGCCAGAAATCTTCCAGCTGAATGGCCTCTAATTAGTGTCTTGCTAATGCCAAGCCCCGATGAAAAGCTGCTATGTGGGCTTGGCAGGGTCTAGTCAAAGCTGTACTTTGTCCTCAGCTCTCCACCCCCAAACCCGGGCGGGAGGGAGCTGGCCAGGAGAATAGGATCTGCCGGGGGTGGGGGGTTATTATTCAGGGGTGCCTGCGGCCAGCCCCCCCGCATGCTCTGGGATGAGCCGCGGGCGAGTGCGGGGCCCCGCTCCTGAGCTGAGGCAGCTTAATGCAGGTCATTGTGCACCCCGGGACAAAGCCCACGAGCCGGGGTCTGACCAGCCCTGGCACGCCAGGGTGCTCCCCCGCTCCTGGGAGTCCTGGGGCTCGCGGTGGGGCAGGTGGGCAGGTCAAACTATCCCGGTGCACTACCTCAAACCTGGCCAGGGTGGGAAGGAGTGTCCCCCATCCTGACCCCGCATCCCCCATCCTCTCCCCATGTCCCCCATCCTGACCCTGTGTCCGTCCCGCTGGTGGCAGGTTTCTCAGGCGCTCACTGCGAGATTGACATCGATGAGTGCAACCCCGACCCGTGCCACTACGGGACCTGCAAGGACAGCATCGCCGCCTTCACCTGCCTCTGCCAGCCCGGCTACACGGGCCATCGCTGCGACATCAACATCAACGAGTGCCAGAGCCAGCCTTGCAAAAACGGGGGGACCTGCCAGGACAGGAACAACGCCTACAACTGCCTCTGCCTCAAAGGGACCACAGGTGAGCGGGAGGGACCCCCCCAGGGGCTCCACGCGGGTCGGCCGTGCCGTGCGGCACCCTGGCCCCATCCCCATCCCCGGGCAGGTTGGCGCTGGGCCACCGTCAACAGCCGCCCGGTGCCAGGGCCGGCCTGGGGCGTCCTCGGTGAGGGCAAGTTCTCCCGGTTTGGTGCCCAGCTCTCGCAGGAACCGCGCCCCAGCCGGGAGCCAGGGAGCCGCTTCTGGCAGAGGTGCTTTGTTGTGGAGCGGCGGCGGCAGTCAGTGCTGGCGGGCTTCGTTTTGCCTCGTCAAGCGGGGCTGGAGACCCCCTAACGGCACCACTCTCCTCCCCAGGGCCCAACTGCGAGATCAACCTGGATGACTGTGCCAGCAGCCCCTGCGACTATGGCAAGTGCATCGACAAGATCAATGGCTATGAGTGCACCTGCGAGCCAGGGTACACAGGTGAGAGCAGGGCATGGTGGCCACCGTGGCACCCTGGGGACGTGGTCCGGATCCAGCCTCACGCCGGGGAGCCCTGGGATGTCCCCTGTGCCTGTGGCGCTGCAGGGATGCCTGCAGCTGGTGGTGCCCCACGCAGCCGGGGCGAGGGTGCAGCGAGGAGGGGAGATGCTGCCATCCCACTTGCCGGAGGTTTTGCACCCTCCAGTGCTCCTGCTTGTTCAGGAGGGTGACCCCAGCTTAGGCCGAAATCAAAGGGGTGTCTGGTGCTGCGAATTTGACTCCCGCTGCGCCCACTCCCATGGGTATCAGATTGCTGCCTTGTCCGACTGGTTTGTTTGATCGCTGCTGGAAATGGCGGAGGGCTTTGATGGGAGCAGCCCCCGCCTCTCCCTGCTCGCGCGGCCCCTTGTCCTCCTGCCCGCCGGGAGCCGCAATAAAGCCTGGCTTTGTCGGCCGCGGCAGGTAGGGTTACAGGCTGAAACCGGCTCCCTTTGTTATTCCCCCCTGGACCAAACGAGCCCAGGGCACGGCCTCTTCCTGGTCATGTTTAATTAAGCCAGGCGGGCGATGCAGGGGTGTGAAGTCACCCTACCCGGTGGGCAGCCCGCTCCTACACGGCCGGTACACGTGTGACCAGAGATTCGAGCCTCCGGCAGCCGTTCCCCAGGTGGCTGGAGGGGGACCTGCCCGGTGGGTGACCCCTGGGAGGCGGTGTGCGCCCACTGTGCTGTGCATCCTGTGGGGTAACATTTCATCACCGCCCCCTTTCCCAGGGCTCATGTGCAACATCAACATTGATGAGTGCTCCAGCAACCCCTGCCACAATGGGGGCACATGCAAGGACGGCATCAACGGCTTCACCTGCCTCTGCCCCGAGGGCTTCCATGACCCCAAGTGCCTGTCCGAAGTGAACGAGTGCAACAGCAACCCCTGCATCCATGGGAAATGCCACGATGGGCTGAACGGGTAGGCTGGAGGGCGTGCGGGCTGCTGGGACCAAAGGGCCACCCAGCAAAGTCGAGGTTAGAGGCAGGGTGAGCAGCTGTCCCTGGTGCCGGTGCTTGTCAGTGCTCTGTGCTAGTCCCGGGGGATGTTTCCCTGCAGGGACACGATTAGGAGCCTGGGCTTTGCCGGGTAAATGATGGCTGGTGGAGCCAGGAGGGCCAGGTCGGACCAGATCCTGTGCTTTATGCCCCAATTTTTCCCCAAAGCTACAGGTGTGACTGCGACCCAGGGTGGAGCGGGACAAACTGCGACATTAACAATAACGAGTGTGAGTCCAATCCCTGCATGAACGGTGGCACCTGCAAGGACATGACCAGCGGCTACATCTGCACCTGCAGGGAGGGCTTCAGCGGTAAGGGTGCAGCCAGGGACACTGCCCCGTCCCCCCCACGCTGGGGCCTGGATAGGAGTTCTGGGTGGGGGTCCCCATGATGCTGGACAGGCTGGAGGCTTCGCTGTGGGGATGGTGGACACCTCAGGTCTGGGTGGCGGACGTGGCAGTGCGGCCAGTCTAGGGACCCTCAGCAGAGTTTGAGCACCTATGGCTGGAGCTGAGAGCAGGAGGCTCTTCCAGGGCGACGGGTGGGCCATTGCCACATCCCCACCATACCCTCAGCCACCTCCCACCAGCACGCCTCCATCACAGCCACTTTTATCTGTTTTTCTTAACACAGGACCCAACTGCCAGACCAATATCAACGAATGCGCTTCCAACCCCTGCCTGAACCAGGGCACATGCATTGACGACGTCGCTGGCTACACCTGCAACTGCCTCCTGCCCTACACAGGTGAGGGGGAACACCCTGCGCCCCCCAGGCCCTTGCCGGGGCTACACGGGGTTGCTCCTTCAGGTGTGACAGCGAATCGGTCCCTCTGCATGTGCAATGAGCTGGCACCAAGTGTGGAGGCTTCCGTCGCTCTGCCCCGCTGTGGGGCTGCCCGTGGCCATGGCTCCACCTCCCTATGCCACGGCACAGCTGGAGAAAATTTGGAGGAGCTTTAGGTAGCGACCAGCCAGAGCTTCCTCACCCATCTTCCGCCTCCTCCTCCTCCTCCTCCTCCTCCTCCTCCTCCTCCGCCTCCTCCTCCTCCTCCTCGGCACCGATGTGGTGGCTCAGCCGCAGCCTGCACCTGGGGCAGCAGCACCAGGCAGCCACCCCACCGCCCTGGGGGGTCGGCGCTGCTGGTGGCCCTGTTCTCCTGCCATGATGCTCGTGCTGGAAAAAGCAAGCCGAGGCCGAGGGGCTGGGGGATTCTGCTGAGCCAATTCCTGTTTGCCGGCCTCCCGCTTCCGCTCGCACAGAGCGGCAGCCGGTGCACAATTGCAGGAAGCCGTGAGCCGTTTCCTGCCCTCAGCAGTGGCCATAGAAACCCTGGGGGGACGGGGACTGGGCAGGCGGGGAGGGGAAGGCTCTGGAAAATAGCAAAGGCCAGTTTGGGAGATACTGGCTGACAGGGAAGATAAGGGTTTGGAGAGAACGTGTCCCTTGGCTGGACGTAAACAGGAAAAGCGGCTGAGAGGGACGGGGGGGAGCACAAGGGGGAAAAGACACTCTGAGTGGTGCTTCCCTGCCAAAGGAAATGTGCAGCGCTTTAATGCAGCCCAGATTGCCAAGGCTTAAAGGATTCGTGGGGAGCCTGGGGTCACGGGGGACCAGGGATGGAGGAGACGGCCCCAGTTGGGCTGCCCTGGGGCAGTGGGGAAGCCCAGAGCCTGCCCCAGGGCTGGCAGCAGCCCGGGGCAGGGGACAGGGGTAGCAGGGTCTTGGGCCACCCCTTGCTTCAGAGAGGGTGTCAGCGGGTGCTTTTGCCTGTGCAGGAGCCACCTGCGAGGACGTGCTGGCCCCCTGCGCCGGCGGCCCCTGCAAGAATGGCGGTGAGTGCCGGGAGTCAGAGGACTACAAGAGCTTCTCCTGCAGTTGCCCCTCTGGATGGCAAGGTAGGGGCACAGCCTGGCTGGGGGTTCAGCACATCAAGTCCCCCGGCACCCTGCTCTCCTCGCCTGCTCGGGGAGTGAAAGATGGAGGGGAGGGAGCATGGCTCGGGAGCAGCGTGCAGGTGGCTGCCTGCATGCCCTACCAGACGGGAGCAGCCCTGCACGGTGCCCAGCCTTGAGGAGGGTCCTGACCTGCCCACGGCTCAGCTGGGTGGATGGGACGCGGCCATCACCCGCACCCCTTGGTGAGGGCAGTTTGCTGTGAGCAGTACCCAAGATGTCATCGTTGTCCCCAGGGCTTTTGCCAGTGCCTCCAGCCCACGCAGTCCCTGTCCCGCTCTGTCCTGCAGGTCAGACGTGCGAGATTGACATCAACGAGTGCGTGAAGAGCCCCTGCCGCAACGGGGCCACGTGCCAGAACATCAACGGGAGCTACCGCTGCGCCTGCAGGACCGGCTTCACCGGCCGCAACTGTGACATCGACATTGACGACTGCAAGCCCAGTAAGAGCAGGGGCCATGTCGGGGACCGTGCTCAGCCTGGTCCCAAGCCACCGGCTTCTCTGCCCCTCCTGGGGCTGGGATCCTCCTCCCTGTGCACGGGCAAGCCCCATCCGCTGCTTTGGCCTGGGCTGTGCTGCAAGCCCTGCTCGGACTTTTGGGCATCTCAGACACATGCCAGTCTAAGGCCAGATGGGAGCTGGCAGGAAGGAGGCTGGGGGGTAGAGTGAAGTGCAGGCAGTGAGCAAGTGTGTCCCATGTGCCCTCCTTGTTCCCAGTTCCCCAGTGGGGCCAGGCTGGCCTCTGCCTGGTCCACAGGCTCTGTCCCATCCCTCCGCGCGGCCGGGGGGGCGTGTGCGGGGCCGGTGCTGCAGGGCAGCTCCTGGGCAGGGCTTCTGTGCCGGGGCTGGACCGTTGCATCTTCACATGCACGTCCCTCCTCTCCAGATCCGTGCCACAATGGTGGCTCCTGCTCCGATGGCGTTGGCACGTTCTTCTGCGAGTGCCTGGCTGGTTTCCGTGGGCCCAAGTGCGAGGAGGACATCAATGAGTGCGCCAGCAATCCCTGCAAGAATGGTGCCAACTGCACCGACTGTGTCAACAGCTACACCTGCACCTGCCCCTCTGGCTTCAGCGGCATCCACTGCGAGAACAACACGCCTGACTGCACGGAGAGGTACAGCCTGATGCGTCTCCTGCACCGGGCACAGCCTTTGTCGGGGCTGGAGTGAGGGGCTGAGGTCCCTGCACTGTCCCATAGCCCTGGGCCAGTTTGTGGGGGCTTTGGTGTGCAGCACGACCAGCGGTGACTGAGTGGGACGTGATGTCTGTGTTCCCAGCTCCTGCTTCAACAGTGGGACCTGCGTGGATGGCATCAACACCTTCACGTGCATCTGTCCGCCCGGCTTCACAGGCAGCTACTGTGAGCATAACATTAATGAGTGTGACTCCAAGCCATGCCTGAACGGGGGCACATGTCAGGACAGCTACGGGACGTACAAGTGCACTTGTCCCCAGGGATACACCGGGCTCAACTGCCAGGTAGAGGAACCTTGGGCTGTCGGCCGCTGAGCCCAGTGTCTGTCCATGCATGCTGGCTGTGGGGATTTGGGGCGTCACCGCAGTCTCTACTCCTGCAGAAGCCCTGCTGGGTTCTGAGCCCCACCTCTTGCTCTGCTCCCCCCAGAACCTGGTACGTTGGTGCGACTCCTCTCCCTGCAAAAATGGAGGCAAGTGCTGGCAGACGAACAACCTGTACCGCTGCGAGTGCAACAGCGGATGGACAGGGCTCTACTGCGATGTCCCCAGTGTCTCCTGCGAGGTGGCTGCTAAGCAGCAAGGTAAGTCCCTGCCACGCGTACAGCCTCACAGGGCCAGGGTGCAGTCCCCAGGTGCCCCCTGTGCTGGGCTCTGAGCAGGGATGTGCTCAGTTCTCTTGGTGGGGATCTTTGGCACAACCAGAGGGATCTCAAGGATTGCTGTAAGGTGCACCCTCCAAGGCTGCAGTCCTGGCTGCAATCCCCAGAGGGACACACAGTGGCCAGGACATGGTCCTGTGGTGCGCGGGTGTCACCGAGGTTCCTGCATCTCACTCTACTCTCCCCGGCAGGCGTCGATGTAGCACATCTCTGCAGGAATTCGGGGCTCTGTGTGGACACCGGCAACACTCACTTTTGCCGCTGCCAGGCCGGCTACACCGGCAGCTACTGCGAGGAGCAGGTGGACGAGTGCTCCCCCAACCCCTGCCAGAACGGAGCCACCTGCACGGACTACCTGGGAGGCTACTCCTGTGAGGTGGGTGCCGTGGGGGGCAGAGATGCACAGGGAAGAAGCACCGGTGACTGCCTTTCTGCTGCCCAAGGAGCTGCCCCAGCTTCAGGCTGGCTCGGTGCCCCTTTACCAAGTTGAAGGCTGTGGTGCTGGCTGTGCTCCTGCAGCCATGTGGGAATTGAGTGAACATTTCTGATAGTTCCCCTCTTCCCTCCTTGTAGTGTGTGGCTGGTTATCATGGAGTTAACTGCTCAGAGGAGATCAATGAGTGCTTGTCCCACCCATGCCAGAATGGAGGAACCTGCATCGATCTCATCAATACCTACAAATGCTCCTGCCCCAGAGGAACTCAAGGTAAATTAATTCCCCAGGCTGGGGCATTAGTGGGCTGAGCATAGATATCCTTGGTATCTGCTCATTAGCTGCTCGGGCTAGCAGACGCAAATGCAACGGTAGAAGTTTGTTTGCTTGCGAGCTTAGCCATCAAGGCCATACAACCTTGGATGTGAGCTGTGTGGTTCTTCGTGCCTCCTGCCAGAGCGGTGGCTCAGACTGCCATTGAATTGGTCAGGCTCAGCCCCTTCGCAGGGAAGGTTCACACAAGGGACCACCGGGCACCCCGATACTGTTTGATGAGCTGTGTGGGTTGTTCCCCCATTTCTCTAGGGGTGCACTGTGAGATCAATGTGGATGACTGCAGCCCTTTCTTTGATCCTGTCACCCTGGGGCCCAAGTGCTTTAACAATGGCAAGTGCACGGATCGGGTAGGTGGCTACAGCTGCATCTGCCCCCCTGGCTTTGTAGGGGAGCGCTGCGAGGGAGACGTCAACGAGTGCCTGTCCAACCCCTGCGATGCCCGCGGCACCCAGAACTGCGTGCAGCGGGTCAATGACTACAAATGCGAGTGCCGACCTGGCTATGCAGGTGAGCGCCACGTCGCCCCTGCTCCCAGCGCCCAGCCCTGCAGCCCCCAGCCACCCTGAGCATCTTGCATGCCTTCCTCTGCTCCTCACGTGCTCCTCTCCCTCGGCAGGCCGTCGCTGTGACACTGTGGTGGATGGCTGTAAAGGCAAACCCTGCAGGAATGGTGGAACATGCGCGGTTGCCAGCAACACCGGCCGTGGCTTCATCTGCAAATGCCCCCCGGTAGGTACCTGCTCCTCTCCGGCTCTGAGCATGGGATGTCACACGGGCCCTGCGAGTCAGCCCCTTGCACAGGGGGGCAGTCAAGGGGCCAGTTTAGCCCCTGAGGCTTCCCTGGCATAGCCAGGGGTAAGTGTGGAGGGGAAGATGCTTTGTTGCGGGTGCTCGCTGGAGGCAGGTGTATCCGTATATGCATACCCTCCTCACTTGCAAGGAGACTGGGTTAGGGTCAGGGAGAAGGAGGTGGCTCAGCCCTGCAGGTATGACATACAGCTCTGTAGGACAGACTCTTGCCTGGTTGACCATTATTTGCACCACGTAAAGGTGAAGCAGACAGCTATAGAGAAGAGCTCCCTTCATTTTGAGGGGCATGCTCTAACGGGGTTTACATTCTAGATTATTCTTGCCCATCACTAGTTTCAGAGGACACGCCAGAGACATGCCCTGATTCACTGGGTTTGTCCCAAGTTTCCCAGAACACACGCGTGTTAGGCTGCTCGTAGGACAACGTCAGTGATTCTGACTCCCTCCTTGCTGTCACCTCCCCAGGGATTCGTGGGTGCTACCTGCGAGAATGACTCCCGCACCTGTGGGAGCCTGCACTGCCTGAATGGTGGCACCTGCATCTCCATCCACAAGAGCTCCAAGTGCATGTGCACACCAGCCTTCACAGGTCCCGAGTGCCAGTACCCAGCCAGCAGCCCCTGCACATCCAACCCCTGCTACAACGGGGGCACCTGCGAGTTCTTCAGTGATGCCTCCCCCTACTACCGGTGCAACTGCCCTGCCAACTTCAACGGCCTCAACTGCCACATCCTTGACTTCGATTTCCAAGGTGGGATCGGGCAGGATATCATCCCACCCAAAATAGAGGAGAAGTGCGAGATTGCAGTTTGTGCGGGGTATGCCGGCAACAAGATCTGCGATGGGAAATGCAACAACCATGCCTGCGGCTGGGATGGGGGTGACTGCTCCCTCAATTTCAACGACCCTTGGAAGAACTGCTCCCAGTCTCTGCAGTGCTGGAAGTACTTCAACGACGGCAAGTGCGACTCTCAGTGCAATAACGCTGGCTGCCTGTACGATGGATTTGACTGCCAGAAATACGAAGGGCAGTGCAAGTAAGTGACTTGCTCATTGACCCTCTTGTTTTAAAGCCATGACCTCTGTGCTGATTGACTGGGAGTATTTTCTGGTTGCATCTGCTAAAGCTCCTAAGTGCAGGCCTGTTGTTCCCTCTCTGCATTCTGTTCTGCTGCCTACGGGGCTGCAACTCAAGCAACCACACTTCCCTGTGGTCTTACTGAGTTTATATACGCTTGGAAGCATTCTGGGTTTGGCTCATTCCAGATGGCTTCCCGCTCCTTGCCTGTATGACGCCACAGAAGTGCATTCTCCAACTCACAGTAGTAACACAGTGAGTTTCAGTGTAGGGAGACCCCAGATGGAAGAGCAGCCAGAAAACATGATGATGTTAACATCCAGGCATTTACCAAACATTGTCTTGGCAACAGCAGGAACTTAATCCCAGATTCCTGGACAAACTCTGGCCTGAGTAACTACTCTGTGTCCCCATGTCTTCTCTGAGTCACAGTAATTTGTCCCTTTTTCTGGCATCTAAATTGCAACTCATAATTTAACAGCTGCTATCTTTTACCTGCAGAGGTGAATGCTTCACAGTGCTGCATGAAACAGTTGCCTTCTATGTAAACTGACTTAGTGTCCATCAGGATGAAGAATAGTTATACAAAAGAGAGGTCCTTGTGGACCACCGCTTGTTTTCTCAGCAGATAGGTAATATGTGCAGTACTTGGTCTAATTCATTCTTCTGCCTTTCTTTTTTTCATCTGCCCAGCCCTCTGTATGATCAGTACTGCAAAGATCACTTCTCAGATGGTCACTGTGACCAGGGCTGCAATAATTTTGAGTGCGAATGGGATGGTCTGGACTGTGCAAACAACATGCCAGAGAAGCTTGCAGATGGCACGCTGGTGGTGGTGGTCCTGATCACTCCTGAGAACCTGAAGAACAACTCTTTCAACTTCCTGCGGGAGCTGAGCCGTGTGCTGCACACCAACGTGGTCTTCAAAAAGAACCCCAAGGGAGAGTATATGATCTTTCCATACTATGGCAATGAGGAGGAGCTGAAAAAGCATTACATCAAGAGGTCAACAGAGGACTGGTCAGATATGTCTAGTGCTGTCATCAACAAAGTAAAGAGCAGCCTCTACTCCAGGGCTGGCAGAAGGCAGAAGAGAGAGCTCGATCAGATGGACATCAGAGGGTAAGGGGGACCAATGGGTTCCTTTTTCACTGAGCAGCATTTGTTTTCTGTGTTGATAATAGTAACATGCTATAAAGGGAAGGATGTAGGCCAGATAATTGTATTTAGACATTGCTTTCTGTGTGAATTGAAACCGGATTTTGCTCTCATGTGGGAAAAGCGAGTGATCGCTCAGGAATCCCTGATACAACGCTGCGCCAACTCTCACGATTGAAGGAGTCCTGTGTATTGTTGGGAGCCGGGGCTGGGCTGGGTGGGACCTGGAAGCAGAGGTTGGCCTGACCGACTGTCTGACTTCAGGAAGTCATTAAGTTAAGCCTCAGTTTCTCCCTGGAAATGCTTTCTAGAGCTTTGTTGTAAAACTCAATTACTGCAAACTGTGTTTGGAGATCTTTGGTGTAAACATAGAGATCTAACCTTCTCCCTCTCTGTGGGCTCAATCAAAAGCCACCGAAAGCAAAGGAGTGAGAGCAGTGAAACGGATATGAAAAGATCTGAAGGCTCCCAAACAGCATTATTTAAGATACTGTGGTGTCTGGGTAATTTTAAAACATTGTGAAGCAGAGACTCCCTTCCATTCCTCTAAATAAGGAGTTAGATTTCACAGTATTCACTCAGGCAAATCCAATAGACCGTGAGTGTGAGCTGCAGGGCTTGGGCCACAGGGAAGCAAGGAGATGGGTTCCCACCTTCTAATTCCCACTGATGGGGGGTTAGGAAGGGAAGGGAGACAGGGCTCCTCTGTCTTCTCAGTGTGGTCATTGCTCTGTGTTTCTCATTGACTCTTCTCTCGCACAGATCCATCGTCTACTTGGAAATTGATAACCGCCAGTGCATCCAGTCATCTTCCCAGTGCTTCCAGAGTGCAACCGATGTGGCAGCATTCCTGGGTGCCTTGGCCTCCCTTGGCAACCTGAACATACCCTACAAAATAGAAGCCGTTAAAAGTAAGTATGGCTGGTCGGCTGGGGAGGAGAGACAGCCAAAACTTTCCAGCCTTATGCATGTTTAGTTATTTGTCAGCTGGCTGCATTTGTGCAGTCTGGTTTTAATAACCTTGCGTCTTTTTTTTTTTTTTTCTTGAAGTCTGTTCTTAAAAAAAATTGCAAAGACAGTTTATTATTTTTGCTTATTCCAGGTTTATTTCAAAATCATTATCACTATAAAAGTTATTAAAAAAAAAATAAAAAGAAAAGAAAAAGAAAACCCAACCAGCTCCAATCAATCAGTGACATGCAAGGAGTTGAAGTTTGTATCTTGAAAATCCCCCCTAAATCCTTTTGTCTTAACAGCTCAATGCAAGCGCAATGATTTGAAGTTCACTAATCCTTTTCCTTAAAGGAGAAAAAAGTGAAGCTGTCTCCTGATGCAGGCTGGCTTGTGCAGCCGAGAATTTGCCGATAGTTTGCAATTCTGATTAATAGCGTATAAAATGACCTTATTTTGGGGGGGCTGATTTAGATCAGACTTAGGTACCTCTATTAACTAATTTTCCTTCATTTCCACTCTGTCACTGGTTTGCTATGCAGCTTAATGTCTCAGCATCTCCTTGTGCCCCACTGCTTTGTAGGTGAAACAGCTGAGCCCACAAAGAACTCCCAGCTGTATCCTATGTACGTGGTGGTGGCTGCACTGGTCTTGCTTGCTTTCATTGGAGTGGGAGTACTGGTGACTCGTAAGCGGCGCAGGGAGCATGGGCAGCTTTGGTTCCCAGAAGGCTTCAAAGTGACAGAGTCGAGCAAGAAGAAGCGACGAGAACCACTTGGGGAGGATTCTGTTGGACTGAAGTGAGTAATTTGCTTGCTAACCTGTTAAACACAGCGCAGCGGGGCTGCTCGGGGCTCTTCTGAAAGAACCCATCGGAGTTTTGTTCTCTAGTGCATCATACTGGCATAGCGGGGAGGAGAAAAATCAGGTTTCTTAAAGTTCTGCATGGGGGGAACAGCGTTCCCATCTTGAGGAGGTTTTTAAATGCTTCGTGGTCCATTTGCACTTGGTAAAAAATGAAAGGCAACCTGAGGGGAACCTCCTGGAAATTGCCTTGTTGATTATTCTTTCAGTTTGTGCATGTAGATAAACACAGTCCATCACAGACTAGTTCCTGCAGAGGAGTTAATTTTTTTATGGTTTTATTTTTAAAGACCCCTCAAAAATGCTTCAGATGGCACACTGATGGATGACAACCAAAATGAGTGGGGTGATGAGGAGACCTTGGACACCAAGAAGTTCAGGGTAAGCTCACTGCGACATTCCCTTTCAGTGCTGCAAGTGGGCACTCGCTGGGTTTTGTCATGGAAGGAGCAGAGTGCTGCGGAAAGCAGCAGAGCGGAGGGACCCTTGGGGGCCCAGTCTGCACTGCGCATCGCTGCTGCCGGCTCCTTTGCAAACCTGTGTGTGACAAACGCACCTTTGAGACTTGCAGAGCTTCCCATGCTAGAGCTCAGCCCCCTCCTCCCACCCTGACTTGTGTGCTTTGCTCGGTGGTCATTTCCCGCTGTCATTCCTCAGTTCGAGGAGCAGGCAATGCTGCCTGACACAGATGATCAGACGGATCACAGGCAGTGGACCCAGCAGCACCTGGATGCCGCTGACCTGCGCATATCCTCCATGGCGCCTACTCCACCGCAGGGGGAAATCGATGCAGACTGTATGGATGTCAATGTCAGAGGTCCCGGTAAGGTGGACTCCGTTCACTTCTGTGCTGCTTGTCAGCTAATCTAAAATCCTCCCTTACCCCTTGCAGATGAGCAGTCCCAGACAGCCCTGCTGGTCTCCATTTCTAGTACGGAGTAGCTGCTAGCCATTCTGCATCGCATGGTTGCTGTTGTGTGTGATTTAGAGATAGACCCTGTCACATTTTGCTTTCCCTGAGATCTCTTTTGTTTAATCACCAAGATGGAAATTAGAGAATACAGAAGAAGTACCTATTAAATCATCCAGCTTATCTCTCTGCCACTCCTAGATTCCTCTCCTCCCACCAAACTGCACATTTCACAATATTCTTTTCAGGTTTTAACTATATTAATGGTTAATAGGCTTTTAAATTATTACAAAAATTTGGTCTTCCCCACATCTGGTAAATTGTCCTCTGAAATAATAGAAATGTTTAAGGCTGCGCTGTACTGTACTCAAGCTTGCTTTGAGCAACCTTCCTTATAAATTGCGCCTTACATGTTAGTGTGCAAGCTAGCAGATGAAATAGGAAAAGCAATGAGTGGTGAGATACCACTAAGGAATTTCAGATCCATATCAGAGGAAGGATATTCGTGTTTGATGTTTAGAACCGGTCAGGAACTCAGTCTTGATGCACCCAGGAGAATAAGCATCTATCGCAGACAGAGCATCTTGCTGAGCCGCCTGCATTACAGAAGGGTAAAAAGCCTTTTTTCACTGAGTTCCCCTGTGCTTTTCAGATGGCTTCACTCCCCTCATGATCGCCTCATGCAGCGGAGGAGGGCTGGAGACTGGCAATAGTGAAGAGGAAGACGATGCTCCCGCTGTCATCTCGGATTTCATTTACCAAGGCGCCAGCTTACACAACCAAACTGATCGCACCGGCGAGACAGCCCTTCACCTGGCTGCCAGGTACTCTCGCTCGGATGCTGCCAAGCGCCTGCTGGAAGCTAGTGCCGATGCAAACATCCAGGATAACATGGGCAGGACACCCCTCCACGCCGCCGTCTCTGCCGATGCCCAAGGAGTCTTCCAGGTAATTGATCCTTTCGCCACCAGTCTCCGGGTTTTCTGGGGAAGGTACTGGTGCTATATGTTGAGTGAGTGACAGAACTGAGCTTATTGCAGGGTCTCCAGCTTGTCCTGGCAAGGTGTGGGGTGGAAATCTTGAAAACCGAAGTCCCTGTTGTCTCAGGGCAGGGCACAGCAAAGCAGCAACCCCGTAGCTGCCCTCGGATGCGCACCCCCAGACTGGGAGGGGGGACTGCAGGGACCAGCCTCTGGAAAAGGGGTTTGCAGGTCCCGAGACCTGGGTACCTGGAGTGTCTGCTGTCTGTCCCTCCTAACGTTTGTGTTTCCTGTGCTTTGGCCCTTGTTGTGGCAGATCCTGATTAGGAACAGGGCAACCGATCTCGATGCCCGAATGCACGACGGGACCACTCCTCTGATCTTGGCCGCTCGCTTGGCTGTGGAGGGGATGCTGGATGATCTCATCAACTGCCATGCAGATGTCAATGCTGTGGATGACCTAGGTACTGCAGGCAATTAAAACACGGGCTCCCTGAGAGGTGGAAGGAGAGGGCTGCTTGCTGTTACTCTTACCACTCACTAATGCACGTTGTATGTTGTGGTCTTCCTCCGTAGGCAAGTCGGCGCTGCACTGGGCAGCTGCTGTGAATAACGTTGAAGCCGCAGTAGTCCTCCTGAAGAATGGTGCCAATAAGGATATGCAGAATAATAAGGTAAGAGTCTCCTGGGCTGGCAGAGGCAAGGAAAGAACCATTTGGGGAGTCTGTTAAAGGGTAATTTTTGCCTAAAAACGCTGTCTGGCACTGAGACTCTGATTTGATTGTTTCGCTGTGAATGAAGCTGTTGGATTTAGCTCAGAGAAGCGTTGTGGGATTTGGCCCGACAGGTGATGTTGAGGGGCTTGGTGAGCAGTATGGTACAGTGTTAGTGTGGCCATCTCCTCGCACGTCTGGATCACTCATAGGGTTCCTGGTTTGATACCAGTATAAGGACATGGCTCAGCAGGGTAGGAACAAGCAGCAGCAAAACCTCCCAGAGGAGAGATGATTACTGTCTCTGCCACCCAACTGCATGGTGTTGGGCATGGAGCTCAGGATAGTGTTAGCCAGGAGAATCTGTGAACTTAAACCTAACCATCTTTGCTGGGTTTCTAGGAGGAGACCCCACTCTTCCTCGCAGCCAGAGAAGGGAGCTATGAAACTGCCAAGGTCCTGCTGGACCATTTTGCAAACCGCGACATCACAGACCACATGGACCGTCTCCCACGGGACATCGCCCAGGAGCGGATGCACCACGACATCGTGAGGCTGCTGGACGAATACAATCTGGTGCGGAGCCCGCCGCTGCACAACGGCCCGCTGGGGGCACCCACGCTGTCCCCACCACTCTGCTCTCCCAGCAGCTACATCGGCAACCTGAAACCTGCCGTCCAGGGCAAGAAGGCCAGGAAGCCGAGTACCAAGGGCCTGAGCTGCAACGGCAAGGATGCCAAAGACCTCAAAGCCCGGAGGAAAAAATCACAAGATGGAAAAGGATGTCTGCTTGACAACTCCAGTGTGTTGTCTCCGGTGGACTCCCTGGAGTCGCCCCATGGGTACCTGTCGGATGTTGCGTCTCCTCCGCTGATGACCTCTCCATTTCAGCAATCCCCTTCCTTGCCTCTGAATCATCTGCCAGGCATGCCCGATGCCCACATGAGCATCAATCACCTCAACATGGCAGGGAAGCAGGATATGGCTATGGGAAACTCCAGCAGGATGGCCTTCGATTCAGTGCCGCCGCGTCTCTCTCACCTCCCTGTCTCCAGCCCCAGCACAGTGATGAGCAACACGCCGATGAATTTCTCTGTTGGCGGAGCGGCTGGTTTGAATGGGCAGTGTGACTGGCTCACCAGGCTGCAGAACGGCATGGTCCAGAATCAGTACAACCCGATGAGAGGCAACATGCAACCAGGGGCACATCAGCAGACACAAAACCTTCAACATGGCATGATGACCTCCCTGCACAACGGCTTGCCCACCACAAGCTTGTCGCAGATGATGAGCTACCAGGCCATGCCCAACACCCGGCTGGCTTCCCAGCCTCACCTGATGCAGAGCCAGCAGCTCCAGCAGATGCAGCAGCAACAGCTCCAGCAGCAAAACATGCAGCCACAGCAGCAGCCGCAGCAACCCCAGCAGCAGCCGCAGCAGCAGCAGCCACAGCAGCATCACAACCCCAGCTCCAATGCGAGCGGCCACATCGGCCAAAATTTCCTTGGTACCGAGCTGAGCCAGCCCGACATGCAGCCGGCAAGCAGCAGTACCATGGCAGTCCACACGATCCTGCCTCAAGATTCCCAGATGCTGCCCACGTCTCTGCCATCCTCCCTCGCCCAGCCCATGACCACCACGCAGTTTCTAACTCCACCTTCCCAGCACAGTTATTCCTCCCCCTTGGACAACACCCCCAGCCACCAGCTCCAGGTGCCCGACCACCCTTTCCTAACGCCGTCTCCGGAGTCGCCGGACCAGTGGTCCAGCTCGTCTCCTCACTCCAACGTGTCCGACTGGTCTGAGGGCATTTCCAGCCCTCCCACAAGTATGCAGTCACAGATGGGACACATCCCCGAAGCCTTCAAGTAAAAGACGGTGTTTCAGAGACGCTGGCACTCAGTGGGAGTTAGAAGGTTGAGGGAGATCTTTTTTAAAAGGACATTGGATGCTTTTATTAAAGGATCCTTTTTAAATATGTTTTTATTAAAAAAAAAGACAAATTAATTCCTTTTTTTTAGTATTTATTTATGTACTTTTTATTTTACATGAAAACACTGCCTTTTTATTTATATGTTCTATTGTTAAGAACTCAATGTGGGACACCAGTTGTGTTTCAAGAAATCAAAAAATTAGGTTTTTATAGGACATTCTCTTTTTTTGGGGGGGGTTCACTGTGTTTGATTTGAGAGGAAATGTTTATGTAAAGCTATAAGCAGCAATTTGTGATTCTGAAATGCCATTAATTTATTTTTTTCTCTTTCAACTCAGAAAGAGAGGTGAGAAAGAAAAGGGGAGGGAAAAATTGATTAAAAATACCACTCCTGGGGCGGGGGGGAATTAAGTATGGACAGATTTTTGAAATGTACTTTAAAATGTTTCCTTTGCTATTATATCTGAGAGGACATTTTATGGTACCAGTTATGAATCTTTGTTTAAATTTCAGTATTATATAGTTGTACATTTGCCTTGATAATAGAAATTTTTGTTCTCTCTTGTTTTTATATATAAAAAAAATATATTTAAATGATTTTTATGGTTAAAAAAAATTCAGGATTATAGGCCTGTAAGAGAACAGGTTCTAAGCTAAAAAAGCCCCCTACAAAACATGAATAATGTGCCCCACCAAAAAGAAGTGTATTTGCCAAACTTTGAAGAGAACAAGCCCATAACTATGGAGTGTATACCAAACCCATAACTCTGGAGTTTATACACAAAGGAGACTTCATTTTACTTTGAATATCTTTACTGTTTTTTGTTTTCATGTTTGCATTTGAGTAACTGTTTAAGAAATAAATGCCAATATAAACTTGTAAACCACATCCTTATTTTAAGGATGGCCTGCCTATTTTAAAGAAGGCGTGTCTATTAATGCAGACAACCTGAGTGAGATTACAAAGCATTATAACACTGCCACCACCAAGTGCTCGCCCGTATCCGGCTCCTCTGGCAGCGCGATTGCTGGGTGCTCAGTGGAAAACGCTGCTGGTTTTGGTGGGATGCTGGACTGGCTAAACAGGAGGGCGAAGGACAGCACAGCCAAGTCTGTGCTGTGAAATGTTAACATTTTGTTCTTGTTAGTCTGGAGTGATGCATCTTTTTTTATATTGATGTACACTCTTTCTGTGTATCATGTAAAATATAGTATAAGCCTGTGGCAGATTTAATGTTTGTAAATATGTTTTTTTTAAGAAAAGGTGGATTTTGTTTCAAAAATCTAAATGAGCAAGTCTTAAATATATCATAAATATATCACCTTATAGAGGTGTTGGAATATCACTCACTCGGGCGCAAAGGCAAGCGGACACCCTAAGCCTAGATATGTGTATGGGACAGGCAAATAGAGAGCAGTTAATCAAGAAAACCTAAGAAAAGGGTTCCTTTTCCTCGTTCCTTTTTATTAGAACACCAAATAAAATGGATATTTCTCAAGGCACAGCGCCTTGCTGAGCACTCATCTTAGTTAACATTTCAGACCATTGTTATTGTGACATGCCTAATCTGAGTGATAAAAACATCACGTGGTGTTGAATCTTCCTATGTTTTATAAACTAGAGTGTAGTTTAAGAAAAGATATCTTCTGTAATAAAGTTATCTACATGCAAAGTTGTAGTTTGCAAAAATGATGTATTTTTTTTGGTTAACTGATTTGCAATAAATGATGCTTCTGGGCATCTAGGTTTTACTAAAACTGGAACTTAGTGTTTTTGTTACGGATTGGTTGAAATCTGCGCTTGATACCCGCTGTCCTTCAACACTGCAGGGCTGCCTCTGGGCACAAAGTACCAGATTTTCCTAACTCTTGTTCTCTGTGTTAAAGCTCAGAGCAGGGCTTTGGACAATGAAACTTTCTCCTTAACTTGTGCAAAACTCTCACTGACTTGAGATGTCTGGTTTGAGCAAGGCAGGAGGGGCTCTCCCAGGTAGCCCTTTACCTGTGCTGTGGATGCTCTGATGTCCTCTCACGCCTCTGCCGTTAGGTCAGGATCTAAAAGGGGAAACATTGAAAAATTGTTTTAAAGAATGTCACTCACGGGTATTCAAAGTACTGTATTCTGTCACTTCAAAATTTAGCTTTCTGATCAGTTTTTTGGGAGCATTCTCTGGCAGCTGAGACAGCCAAGGGTAAAAAATGGCCACGTGCTTTTAATTACATAGTGCCTATGGAAACAGAACCCTCTGAGGGGTGTTAAGAGTTATGTATAGTGCTTCCTACTTCACACACAGCGCTGAGCATATGGCTGGGCTCTCAGATGTGGTGGCTTGCACAGATAGGAACTGGGAAGCCATCTGACGACACTGCCAAGGGCCAGCAGCACCAAGGGAAAGTTTCACTAATGCCACCCCGGGCACAAACACCACACAGAAACATTTGCTGTCCTTCCTGCACTCAAGATTTTTAAGGTACTTTAATTTAATTCTTTCTCTTCCCCACAGGGACTCTGTAGTCCAAATGCAGCTGCAAAGTCCCCAAATAACTGGATATAAATAGCCGAGCCGTGGACCTCCTCCCAAATCAGATAAGCCTGGTAACTCCTGGAATGCTGGTATTTTCCACTCCGCGGCTGGGGAGGGATGGGCATGTGTGTACATGTACCCGGTATCCAGCCCCAGACGAATTCGGGGCTGCCAGACATTTGCTGTACACTGGTCAGAAGCTGGTGCTGCAGCAGTGGCATTTTATGTGCCATCCAGCAGCAGTGAAGCACAGTGGTCAGGGAGGTGATGCGCCAGTGTGCACTCCCTGCAGACTCCATGGAAAGGGATGTTTTAACTGAGGACAAATCCCTCTTCCCCCTGCAAAATGTGGTTCACCAGTGAGGAGCTCATTACCCCAAGGGACACCCTGGAGATGGGCTTCTTGAGACGTGCTCTTCCCCCCACTTGCGTCTTGCTGCATCCCATCTGGGATACGCTAGATGAAGTGTGTCTGCTTTCACTGCTGTTTGCACATGTGCTGTCCATGAATCACGTCTGGGAACATCCAGCCACGTTCCCACACAGCCCATCCTTCCAGGCTTCTCCCACATGTACACGTCCCAGCGCTCATGCCCATGGCTGGCTGCAAGCACAGCATGTCTCCGTGCTGCCAGTGAGACTGGGAGATACTCATGCCAACGTGAGGCATTGGTAAGACTCTCTCCTACCTGGTCTAGTGTGCAACACTCCGGTCACTCATGGTCAAGGTGGGAATTTGGCCTGGAGCGGATTAAAAAAAAGGGGGGTTGAGGACGTGCAAAACAACGTGACATTGCAAGAGGCAACTAAACACATGTGGCTCATTTAAGAAGCGAGGGGCTGCAAAGCACGTAATTTTCCATGAGGATGGGTCAGAGGGACAGAACGAGGAAAGAGGGGGCTAAATACCAGCGAGAGGCAAAACAAAAAAGATCTGCGTGGACACATGAATAGATACTAATAAATTGGCCACAAGGGAATGCAAATTAGAAGTCAGAAAAGGTTTTCTAAGCAGCAGAGGAGTAAGGATACACAGGTTAGTTTTTAAGCGTTTAGCCCTCAAGGACCCTTACGTTTATGAAGGCGCCTGGTGACCCACAAACTCCTGCCGGTCCCTCGTTGCTGCTTTCCTGAGTGGGTACATGAGATGATCGTGGGGTCACAGATCCCCAGCTGGGATCGAGGCAAAGTTAAATGAGAAACGAGACGAATGGCCACAGTTTCAAACCCTCCCTCCACACTTAGGGCTTCCCACCAACTCTCTATCCAGAAGGATTTGCCTTCCCCCAATCCCCTCCAACCAACCCACGTCGTCCAACCACAAGTTCATCTTTACCTCGTGTTGGTAAAGGTGCTGGGAGCTGAATTTCAAGCTCTCGTGTCAACAGAAGATGCCGAGCAACAAACGGGTCATGGCGAGTACAGTTGTTTTAGCATTCCGGGTGAAAAAAGGCTGAGAAGCACTAGAATTACATCCCATGCCAAGGGAAGGTTTCAGAACTGTTTGCGTAAAACAAGATTAGCACCGAGCTGTTCCGATGGCAAGTACGTTGATGCTCTGAGGAATCGGTGCATCTGAACTATTTGTTTACATGCTGGAGGGCTTGGGGTTTTTTTATTCTTTGTTTTCATTATTCCTGCTCAATTAGATGGGACATTTAGAAATTGCTACTCTGTATTGCTTTTACCTCCAGGCTATTGGTGTTCGCTCAGAAAGTTGCTAACAGCTGCTTGAACCCTGATTGCCGAATTGTTACTGCAGCTCGAATCACCCTCTTAAGAATGTACAAAAGGAGCCAAATTCACCTAAGGTGTAGCCTCTCTCGAATTACACACGAGTTAATGTGGCTGGGGTAGTCTGAATAATCACAGCAACTAAATGAGTAAATAAATAAAGCTCGACTTGTCTCAGTTGGCTAACCTGATACAGAATACCGATACCCATAAGAGAAACTCTCCTTTAGCTATTTTCCCTGTTTCCAAACTCAGAGAATAATCCTTTTAATAGCGAGTTCCCGGGGCAGGGCTGTGTTTATGATTGCCTGCAACCTGAAGGCTAAATAAATTATCAGAATTTAATGGGAAAAGGTCAGTATCATTTGTGTTGTACCCGCTGTCCTCTTCCCACCAGCAAGCCTTTTTGTTTGTAATGGGTCACGCTCAACTCCAGAACTGGCTGCATTCGCTGAGTACTGCAAATCAGTTAGAAAGCTTCAGGGTAAAAAGGGATTGAATGTCTTAATGTGACAATTCTTCATAATCACATACTTAGGAGAACAGCAAAGGTGAGAGCCCATCGTTAGTGTTTGCATTGCGTATGTATGTGTATAGGTGTATAAGAGGGTTAGATACGTAATGTAAATACATAGCTATAGATACAGATGTAAGCTGTTGATGGCATTTACAGAATAAATATGTATTTTTTAAAAGCCAACCAGGCTAATTAAAATCATGTTTCCTCAGACTACACCTGTTGGGGGAAACATCAAGGGAAGACCAGGGCTTTACCTGCAATTCATGCTTGTGTAGGGAAATTGCATTTGACAAGCTGGTTTATAAGAATGTTCCTACAAAAGAGGGAGTGAAAGGCACTTTAAAAATCACAGAGCTGCCTCTGGCTCCCACACCAGCATCAAAGTGCTGCTTCCCCTGCTTGGACTGGGCTTTGAGGATATTACCCTGCTTTTATGATCAAGCCTGCAGAAACAGCTCTTGCGCTGACAATGACCCTTGATTAAGATGTTTGTATTTTCCCCTCCAAGGCTTGTTGTCGGGTGCAGAGCGCGACAACACCGACACAGTGGCCACCGCCTGTAAATGAGACACATCCTTCTCAGCTTTGAACAGGGACTCCCCCTTTAAAAGCTTTGTGTTTGCATGAAACAGACCCTCAACACAGAGCTGGGACGCAGAGCGGAGCGGAGTAAAATCTTTAGACTTGCTCATAACTGTTTGATATTGTGCTACGATCTTGACTAAAACAAAAAAAAACCCATGCAAACATATGCTTCTCTGGAGAAGCTTTTGTAAGCCTCTAAGGTAAGGCATCCCGGGGATAGCTGGGCGCCGCGGGGCCGAAGCACGGCGTGCGCTGCGCGGCAGCTTGCGGACACCGGAACGCCAGCCTTACAAGCGTTCGCACGACATTTGATTTGGACATCAGGAAGAATTTCTTTACCGAAAGAGTGGTTAGGCATTGGAACAGGCTGCCCAGAGAGGTGGTGGAGTCGTCAACCCTGGAGGCGTTCAAAGAAGGTGTAGACGTGGCACTCCAGGGCCTGGTTTAGGAGTCATGGTGGTGTTAGTTGATGGTTGGACTTGATGATCTTAGAGGTCTTTTCCAACCTTAATGGTTCTGTGATTCTATGATTCTATGACCGAGGCCCCTCGGCAGGACCGAGGCCCCACGGGCCTACGGGACAGGGACCTCGCCTTGCAGCAAATAACAGTTTCTTACGTTTGCCCCTTCCTCCGAAAAAAAAAGAACCAAACAACCCAGTTTTTCTCGTTCTCGGCTTCAGCGACCCGGGGCAGCCCCCCGCACCGCCTTCAGCTCCCGCCCTGACAGAAGCGGGCTCAAGCCGCAGCCCGCCGCGCAGGCCTGCGGCGGGCCGGGG
>WAAD01000428.1:2255-17460 GCA_013389945.1 Fregata magnificens | reverse complement strand
GGGTCGCCGGCAGTCCCGGGACTCGGCCCCCGGTCCCGGCTGGGGCAGGTTGTGATGCCGCAAGGAGGGGCGAAGCGGTGAAACGCTGCCGCAGTCAGCGGGGCTGTGCTGCCCAGGCGGCTTTCCCGCAGGATTTGGGTTGTTCTGGGTCGCCTCGAGTGCCACGGTGGGACAGGCGCAGAGGCTGCAGCGGTCCGAGGGATAGCTGGTGGGGGGCAGGGGAGAGAAAAAGAGATCCTGCCGTCACAAGTGTTGCCTGACGTTCGCTGTCACGTATTTCGTTTGAGGAGACGCAATACTTCTCGCAAGTCGGTTGTTTTTTTCGACTTGTCAAGTGTCATAGGTCCACACTTTATTGGAGTAGCAACTGGTGCTGACTCACTAGTACAGTTACCTGAAAGTGTTCAGGACCTGCTGGGGAGAGGGACTGGTAGCCTGTCCCCTTTACAAAACAAATGGGAATGTTTTATGCTGCTGCTCTCTATGAATAATATCAAAGCTCTGTGCTCTTGATTCCCAAAGAGCTCTCTTCACTGAATAACATTTGTAACTACGGTTGCTGTTTATGGGAAAGCCGGTAGGTAGCTATCATCAGTACTCAAGATGTAGAATGTGTTCAGCCTGAGTGTCATCCACATGTGTGCAGATACACGGCTGTCTACAAAGAAAAAAAAAATCTCAAAAACTAATGTCCCAGGTACCAATTTTAAAGCTGCAAATCTCAGTTTCCAGCTATTCTTGTCTTTGGGATTGCAGTGGGTTTTTTATTCATTTTGTTCTCGTTAGGAATCTGTGTATGTGAACGTGTTATTTATTGTTTGGTATGTGTGCATGTGTGTGCAAATGTGTGCATATATATATAGGCACACATGAGCATTAATATTAGTACTCTGGAACCTGTTTTGTGGGCATACTTATTCTTGTTTAAGAGTAATTTGTTTAACTTGTTTACCTTATGTCCTCTGGAGATAGGATTAAATTATTGCCCCCAAATAAATTATTACTTCATGCAGATAAATTTTCACAGAGGAGTTTAAAACTAATTATGGCTATAGAGCTCATCAGGTGAAATTTATTGATGGCCTGTCTAGAGGGTGGTTTTAATCTTTTTTTTTTTTTTTTTCCTCTTTGGTAACATTTTCTTGGCATGTCTGGAAACACCTTCTGCAATTGTTATTTCTGGTGACTAATGTTTAGCAAGCTGCTCTGCATTATCTATTAATAAACCCACTGAAAGTTAAGAATTTCCAAACTAGATAAAGCAGAGATGGATTGCTCTTAACTTACGTAGTTATGTCTCATTTAGAAATTTCTTAAAATCAGCATTTCTGTTAGTACTGGATTGGGGGCAGGGAGGGTCAGTATCACCGAGTTGATATCTTCTGTTTAAATCACCTGACATGGGCATGTTCATTTTATTTGGACTTAATTCTTCAAATCTTGCATGCTTTTACTACTGTGTGCAGTCTGTTAATATTAACTTTCCTTCTGTAAGGAATCTGATACCCTCGTATTGAACTTCTGTAATGCAACATTGGAAATCTTGTTATAGGAATGGCAAGCCAGTGCTTTAAAGTAGAACTCTACACTTAATTAGCTAATTACTGGTACTGGTTGTTACAAAAATATGGTAAAGTATTAGGATTTTTTTCTTCGTGTACATCTGATAAGACACTGTAAGCAGTGATGTCAACATAAATTTGGAAGCGGGTATTTAAGTTGTAAAAACAGTTGGCTTTTGTGCTCAACTGTATTTCAGAAACAACTTTTCTATTAAGAACAGAACTGCTAGGTAGATATCAACATTTTGTTCAGTTAAGTTAGTGCTTTCCAGGAGGTAGCTGTCTTGGCAGATGTTTTAATTGGCTTTTTTTTCCCTCCCCACTTCACAGTATGTTGCATAAAAACACGAGTTTATTTGGAGGGGAGGGAGGAGTTCTTGCAGTGAAGTTAATACAGCAAAGAACATGATGAAAAATAAATGGGGATGTCCAGAACAGCCTGGGGTTTCTTAAGCATGTGGAAACCAAGGTGGGTGTTCAGGCAGGGTTTCCTGGTAACACGGTTGGCAGTAGGCATGGCCAGCTGGAAAACCTTCACCTCGGTATTGTAATAGGAGAAAAGATTGCAAAGCACTAAAACCTTTTTGTAAGCTTTCCTGGATAGGAATTCAACAGGCAGCTGTGTTTTAAAAAGAATGTTGAAGAAAAATGCAAGTAATGCATGAAACTAATGAAGCTTTCTATTTAATGCTTTTCTGTTGAAGTCAGTTTCTGGTCGTCTTTCCCATTTTAACAAAACACAAATTTTAACAAATTTGCAAAGTCTTAAGATATGGCTATGAAATATATGGATATGGGGGAGAAATTGAGAGACTCTGTTGACTGGTACTTCAGGCCCTCTGAAAGAGGGACCTGGATTATACATAGGACTGTTGGATTCTGCAGTGATAAGCAGAAGAGATTTTTCCCTAGGGTAAGTTGTACTGACGTCCAATAAAGTCTGTATAGATCATGCTGTGGTACCGGTCGGTATGCTTCTTATTGGCATTTTTTAGTTATAAATCTTTATGAAATACATGTAGTTATGCAGCGTTCACTCAATATGTATTTTTTATTAACCAGAAACCAGAAATGTTTTGCATTTGAACTTCTCTATAGCTATTAAAATTTTGGCTTGATTACAAACGTCTGACTTTTCTGGCTTCCCATTTTATTACTCTTGCTGACAAGAGTCTGAATCTTAAAAAAAACCCAAACAAACAAAAAAACCCTGAAACCAACCAACTAAAAATTGCACAGCTTTTGTCTGTCTTCTGTAAACAGAAGTGCATCTGGTATGAAACAGTTGCTGTGGGTACTTCACTCTACATGATATAAACCATATTTGTTGTGTGCTGTTAGAAAACAAGACTATCACGTGTTGCTAAAGCTTCACTGAGCTGAACTGGACAAGTATTGCAGAAGAACTCTAGTTTTGTCAGCTTCCCTCCTCCCCAGGTTGTTAAGGGGTGATAAAATTGAAAAATACATGTTCCTGCTTAATTTACTGAACTTCCTGTGTACCAAATTCCTAACTGGATTGTTTGGAGTTCTTGCTGGCAGAGCTGGAATACTTCTGTGCCTGTCCTTTCCACCCTGAAATACAGCTATAACTCTGATACTGTGCCAAAGTCCCACTAGTGTTAAAGCGAGAACATTGGTTAATTAGTAGGTGGGGGGAGTTGATTGTCTTTCATATTCTTAAATGCAGTTTACTATTATGCAGCATTCATCTAGAAGAGAGAATATTTGTGATGAAAACCCAGTTGCCTTTCTCAAAATAAATAACACTACTGTCATACACAATGTTTTCTTTATAAAAAAAAAAATGGACTGTGTTCTGTTAGGGGAATAACATCTGATGAATTCTTTCTTGAGATGCTCACTTCTCATCTTACCTGTAAAAAGGTCCGTTCACATTCAGCAACAGTGCAACAGAGCTGAAGATCGTCTCTAACAATTAGAGTTAGATAATAATTTCTCAACTCTTTATAATTAAATTGAGCTTGACATAGTGCTTGCAGGTTCTGTTGTAGGCTGACTGCTGCCGTGTCTTGTCTCTGAAGCTTAAAACAAATTTGGGGAAATGTAACAGTGTAATACCATTGTTGCTTTAACAGTCTGAGATTTTAACATTTGTATAGGACTGAACTGTGTTTAATTACTCTTACTTGGAGCTATTTGTTAATACAGTTGTTAAATAATGTGCATTGTTACCAGGCAGCATTAAACTTCGTTAATACTGGACTTGGATTTAGAAATACAATGTTTTGTGTACACTTCTTATGCGTTCTGAAGAGAGATATTTTCCAGTTCAAGTTCTTTTAGTAATTTTGTTTCTAAAATAAAAATTACTTAAGTGCTGCATGGATTGTGAGAAGGGAAACTCACTTGTCATCTGTTTTGCTTTGACAGGGTGTAAGAAGGAATCTGTCTACGGCATCCACTACTAGTTTGTCATCTAGCGTCTGACCCTGCTAGAAGGCCATCATGCAGCAGCCTCCACAGACTGTTCCAGCAGGAGCGGCAGCTCCACCTCCTGCAGGCATTGCTCGGAACGTGTACTGGAGAAACAGCTCGCTTGGTAAACGAGCAAATGCAACAGCTGCCCCAGTGCAGCCCGTGACAGACCCTTTTGCATTTGGCAGACAAACTCCACAGGGTTCCCCTTTAGATAATCCATCCAAGGGCAATGCACTGGTTATGCAAAGTTCTTCCCCAGCGGTGTTTCCGCAGCCAGCTGTTATGCATACTTCACCGTCACATGCAGGGGACAATCCTCATGGACCACCTATGTCTTTATCAGCTCCTGTATCTCAACCAGGAATAAATACCAGTACGTTTTCTAATGTTGCGATTCCTTCGCCGTCCCCAGGATATGTTATAAATAGTACTACAGAAGTGCATCCAAATGCAGATCTTGGACTCCATGGGCCTGCAGTACCATTGCATTATAATACAGGAGCAGCAGTTGAAAATTCTTTCAGTGTGCATCCTGGAATGGTGTCTGCGTCAAAAAAACCCGGAGGTAGACAAGATGTTAGTAGAGATTCAAATGATGTTCCTTCAGGACCCAATGCAACAGCACTCTTCCCTCCACCTCCTCAGCAGCCTGTGTCTCAGTGGAGGCCTCTTCAAGGTAACCTGCAGTCTCCAGTTCGAAATTTTGTGCCCTATCCTGAACCCTCTTCTCAGATTGACGTTCATAACATTTCTCAGTCTTCTGTTAGCACTTCTCATCCTCCTCCACAGACAAATTTACAGCAGGGTCCTGTACATCAAGGTATTCCACAAAATATCATGCAAGCGCCTTTATCCGTTGGTTGTGAAAAGAATGGGAAAAATGGCTCTGCAAATAGCAGTCATCACATGAACAGCATCCAGTCTGGAAATGTGTTTAGACAGAACACAGAAATGACTAACGCTTGGTTAAGTCAGCCATACCAGGAACAGTTTTACCCACAGCCACCATTGCAAGACTTCGGTTTTGTTGTTCCCACAGGTCAGGAAAATAACCCCAAAACCCAGTCTCCACATCTGTCTGAAACGTCAAATAGACGTATTCCCACAGATCAGGATTCAGGAACTCTCTCCATGTTTTTCAAAGGGGATGAGGCAGAAAATGAAGAAATACTTTCATCTGAAAAAAATTACATAGTTGAGAAAACAGAGTTTGATGCTTGTCAGCCAAATTCGGCATCCTTATATCACCAACCAATGCATCCTCAGCGGGTTGCATCTAGTGTTCTCTCCCAGGCGCAGATTGGTACAGGTTCAGCCAATGAAATGGTACAAAAAGGAATGGATGTCCAGTACTTTCCTAAAATTTTAAGTCAGCAGGAGACACAGGCCGCTAAGCACTCTCTGTTTGTTAGTGATGATAAGGCATGTATAGGTGGCACGTCTGGGAATGGTGGGTCACAGTATGAAAATGTTGAGAACCTGGAGTGTATTCAGAATCAAGAAGTGCTGCCAAGTGAACCACAGAACATCAGTGCTTCATCCCCTGCTGCTGGTCCTGATCTGTACAGATACGGGTCGTTTCCAGGTCAGATGCTTCCAAAGAACGCTGTTGTGAGCCATGCTGAAGGAGGACCAAATTTGGAGGCACCTGATTCATTACCTCATCCTGTCCGACCAGATAGCGTATCTTCAAACTATAGCAACATTAGCCATAGGAGCGCTTCTAGCTCAGCAAGACCTCAAGAGCAAGTCGGTACATTTATTCAGCAAGAAAGTGGGAAGCCTGATGAAGAATCTTCTGCTAGCTTCTTCAAACAGATTGACTCTTCTCCTTTGGGAGGTGACTCAAGTGAGCTAAACCTGGGCAAGAACTACCATGGTAATCTATCCCAGCCTCCAACTCCAAGTCCTCCTAAGCCTACAGGAGTATTTCAGACAAGTGCAAATAGTTCTTTCGAACCTGTGAGGTCCCATGGAGTTGGTATAAAACCTGCAGAGGTTGACCAAGCAAAGATGGTGGTTGAATTAAGAGAGAACCACTCAAACCAAAAGAATATCAAGAATACAGCTGTGCCGGCTGCATCCCCAGGCAATCTTGAACAGCCACCAGATAATCTGGAAACTATTTTCATGCCTCAGGTACACCCACTGCCTCTTGCAGTCACTGGTGAAGCTGGAAATATGTTGTACTCTGGACCTGTTACGGAAAACATACAATCAGTATCTGAGAGAAGGTCCTCAACGAGAGCTCAGGGAGCAGTGAAGAAGTGTGATAGTCCAGCAACAACTTTGTGGGCTCATAATGAGTTACCTAATTTTGGGGGAAATGTTCTTCTAGCTCCTGCTGCTCCTGCAGTGTACGTACCTGCCAAACAAACTGTAGAAGTCATTCAGCCACCAGAAGAAGGCCTGTCTAATCAGCAGCCAAGTAAACCAGGGACTATTGCTGTGCAGCTTTCCCAAGATGGAAATATATCTTCTGAAAATCTTGAGAATCCTCCCAAAATGGGAGAAGAGGAGGCACTTCAGTCTCAGGCAAGTTCTGGTTATGCAAGTTTGTTGTCTTCTCCACCTACAGAGTCTTTGCAAAATCAGCCTATCCTGATTGCTCAGCCTAATCAAAGCTGTAACTTGGCTCAGCCAATTAATTTTTCTATTTCTCTATCTAATCAGCTAAGCAGCAATGAAAACAATCAGCCAATGAAGGACTCTGGGGTTGGGGACAAGCCTGCAATGGGTCCCCAAACTTCACATGCTGGTGGGATCATTTCTGGGGAAAACGTGCCATTACCTGTGATGCAAGTTGGATCTCTATTAGTTAATGCACTTCCAAATACTAATCTGTTAAAACATAATGTATTACAAAGCCCTGTTAATTCTTCTGATACTTCTTCTAATCAGCCTGCAAACTTGCTTATGAAAACTCCACTTAATTTGTCTCCAGAAGGGCAAAAGAATGTTAATATGGAAGGTTTTGTTCCTGAATTTGCTAGCCAGCCAGGGTCTAACTCATCCGTTTCTCCTGGGACGAATCTCCCCAGTGGAAGTGCAAGTGCACTAGTACCCCCTGTAGTACAGGCTAATAATTCTGCAAATCATTCAAATAGCAAAGAAGAAGCTGCTGGAGTGCTCAACTTCACGGTATCACAGACATTGGAGAAAAGCAGTGCAAGTAATTCTGTACAGGTGCATAATCAGTCACTTTCTGGTGGTCCAGTATATCCTCAACAGTCAGCTGGTAGTGCTGGTCAGGTGGGTCCTGAGATGCATGACAAACAACATTTCTATCAACAGGTGACAAAAGATGTACGGCGTCAGGCTGTATCAGACAGAGTTGTACAGGGAGCATTGCCATCTCAACCACAAATGCAAGCAGCTCAAATGCAGCAACCAACATCATCCGGGCAGTCCTCAGTTCCTTCAAACTACCAGACTGCCACAGGGACTAAAGCCATGCAGGCATCCCAGCAGCGTGAGAACCAGATGCTGAGTAACCATCCTCAACCTGTGGGTCCCCAAGAAGCAAGTTCAGCACAGCTGACAGCAAGGTACAATCAGATGACTCCTGATAAGCAACCAGCATCTGGACAGCCATCGGGTGCTCCAGCTTCCACAGCCCCTTCTACCACCACCAATCAGTCAGTCATGCCAAATGTGCAACAAGACCTGCAGCGTCCATCCCTGCCTCAGACTCCTCAGGATGCCTTTGGTCCACCCCAGAACCCTTACTACTACTATAGACATCCTTATGATGCTTACCAGCCTCCGTATCTGCCACCTTATCCTCCTGCAGACCCCAGAACAGCAGCTCATCTTTATTACATGGTAAATTTTTATTTTTCCCTTCCTCCCCCTCAGTATGTGTTATAGTAATTTTTGTCTTTGAATTGCGAGTTTAAACAGTTGTGTCATGATCAACATTCAGTATAGCATTGGTGTTAAGTATTTAATTGTAGGGACAATCCAGATTGCGGTAACAAAACTTACATTACAAAGTTTATAAAAACTTAAAATGGTTGGTAATACCAATTCCAGTTGGCACAGATGTCAACTGATAGCTGTTTATTTGGTTCTTTGGAAGAAGTTGGCAGTTATAACTGCCTGAGCTGCCCAGGTGTTCAAATTTGGTTCCCATCTTCTGCCTGGGTTATTGACAGTTTAGCAGAGTGGCCAGCATAGTGGTTGAACTGCCTTTAGTCTGGACATAATGTTTTTTTTCTTAAGTTTAGGATATTAATAGGCTTGAATATAACTTGCCACAACAGGTATCGAAAGCTATACTGTAGTCTGTTGATCTGCCTCTTCAGGTATCACAGTTGTGGTGTGTATGGTGATTTTTTTTGTTTTTAAAGGCTTATTCTTGGAGGTGGGAAGCCTCTTACCTTACATGTCAATCTCTTTTCTAGGAGGATAGCTACGGACAGTATGACCCACGGTACAGACACTATGATAGCACCAGCACTGCTTATATGGAGCCTGGGAGCTATCGATATTCTGAGCCTGAACGTCCTAGTTCTAGAGCTAGTCACTGCTCTGACAGGCCTTCTTCTAGGTATGCAATTCCTAAATTGAGTAAAGATCTGGTATACCCTGAAGCAGTGAGTGTAATGATGCCTGTTGAAGTTTTATAGCATAAGCCGCAGCAAGGAAGTTGAAAGACTCATTGTGTGCTGCCATGGGAACGGACGGTATCAAATGCCACGTCTGAAAAGGATACGATTCCGCAGTCTTTTCTGTTGCTAAAGCCTTACTACTCCTTTCATTCAGTTCTCTGGGTGGTTGTTGGCATTTCTGCCAGGCAGGAAGTCACTGCGATGGACTCAGTGCCGAGGTTAGCTCTTTTTCACGTGTTGTGAAAAAGCAGCGTAGGCCATGGGTTTCTTAATCAACACTAGTTTAGCTTCTGGCTAGCACTTAAGCAGTGGCTCCTACTTGTGTTAATAAATGGCGCTTTTGCACATTGGTCTGGGATTTGCCTTGCAAGCATAGCAGCATGTGTGGCCTACTGATACACGGTGTTTCAGATGTTCAGAAGAGAGAGATGGTGAATCAAGTGAAAACATCCTGGTGCTGTGTCAGGTTAATTTGTCTGATGATTAGTTCAACTGTGTGGATAAGCTTCCTCACAAACTTCCCAAACTGTGGTCCATGTAGCAAAGGTGCTATATGGGCATGTTTCACCCACTGACTTCACTACAGGTTTTGATGCAGGTAGCCCATGAATTAGGAAAACTTAAAAGCTTTGGTCTGTCTGATTATATGAAATAAAAAAATTGAGAGAGGGAAACAATGTGTTCAGATGATACTTGCAAATATTAAATAAAAAGCAGAAATGAAATCTCTAGCATTTCTCAAGCAAGAAGCAGCAAATTACCATCCAGGGATTACTGCTTTCTGATGATTATTGCATAAATGATTTGTATGAACTTCAAATTAATGACAAAATGCTACTGTTGCATTATCTGGTGGGTGGGTTTGGAGGTTTCCAAGAGAGAACCCCAGTTATCTGTCTGGAAATGATGAAACCCTTTGTAGTATTTGTTGGTAGTTCACTCATGGAGCAGTCTTCAAATTAAAAACAGCATTTTGCTTACCACCTGCAGAAGAGTATAGGAGGTGTATATTGGCCTTGAGGAGTACTAAACAATGGCTGTAGCTGCATATGATAACTTTTATCGTCTTCTTAAGTGAATCTAAGTGCACTGTGAGATCTTGTAATGAGATAATAACCTCTAGTAGCACTTCCTGGTGTGTACTCTTCTTATGTACTATTTTTATAAGAGGTTGAAATTTCTATAGGTGGCATTGGGCAGATCAAAGCCTGTTACGAGTAGCTCTGTCAGTGTTGATGTTGACAGTGCAGTCGGATGTGGGCTGTGGTATGGTACTGCAGGGCAGCAGAGCCTAAGAGTGGCAAAGTCAGTGTGATAGCATGTCTGAAACTTGCTCTTAATGTACCAGTATTGATGATGCAGCTTTGTAAACTCTGTTTGGGGAGGGGAGGGGAATAACATCTTTCTGGAGGAGACTGAGAAGATTGGCTGGGTCGATAAACCTGATCTGATAAGATCAAATCTCCTCCTCTGCAGAGGTAGGTGCTATGTTAGCAAACTTCCCACGCGTTCCAGGGAGGAGCATCGCTTGGCTTGCTTGGGCGCTTTGGAGTTTGCACTATCAGTTGTATGATCAGTTGTAGAGGAGCATGAAAGTTCCCATCATTCCACATTGGCATTAAATATCTTTACCTCCTGTGTGTGTATGTATATGTAGGTGTGTTTGTGAGTGTATACACAGGTGTATATACACACATGTAGATACAAACATATGTATATACATATGCATATATGTATGTGTATATACATATATGTTTACGTACATATATGTAGACACACTACATTTTTCATCTAACATTAATCTTCTAGCTTTTTTCAGAAATTGTGCAATGGTGTCCTAAAAATGGCACATAATAAAGGCTCATGATTTTTCAAGTAATGGCCACATCTTTCTTTTTCCATCAAAAGTATTCTAATTACCTTTTGTATATGCACTGACTCTTACTTTGATGTGTTGGTTTTAGTCAGGTTCTTGAGCTTGTTCTGTTCATTTGGACAATCAGTATTCTAACATGGGCTCTGTAAATGAGTATTTTCTTCTATTCAGTCCTCTCTGTTTGCTCAAATGAAAGACAAGCCTTCCCTACACGCTACTGTCTATCCAAGCCTATTGAGAAGGGTAATAACCTAGAAGATGCCTGGAATTAGTTGTGTAGTGATGTGCTGTGTTACAATTGCATCTCAGTGCTATCTCATTTATTCACTGTGCTAACACTCAAAACGTTGCTGCATCTACTGAAAAACTGAGATTGAGAAACAGACTGAGTGCAGAATGAAAATAAAGCATTGGGATTACGGTAGTGCTAGCCCTACAATGTTAGTATTCTGTGTGATTGCCAGCTGCAGGTTGGCGTCAGCTCCAAGTAGAACAAGGTGATACAATATTGAGTTCTTTGGCCAGGTACCCAAAGAAAGGTGTAGTGCGTTTTGGTTTTGTTTCTTTTCTGACTGTATTTAGTGCTTGTGACACACACCACAGTGGCAGCCCCAGAGGCTGAAACCTCCTGTTCAGAATTATCTGTGAGAGTGCTAGTTCATGTCCTGGCCCATTTTCGTGACCTCTTCTCCAGACCGTAGTCCTCTTTTCATCACCATAAGATGTATAACAAAACACTGTTAAAGTTGAGGGAGCAATTACTTCATTACTTGTTAAGTTACTGACTTCTCTGTTGAGACAGTTCAGAGGATGCTAATTATAGCAGTAGTTTCTGTGATTAATTGTCTGTAAGTAATTAAACTTATCACCAAAGCAGTTTACAAAAATCACTAAATTATTGTATAGTAAGGGCTGTCAGCTTTTTATGGCACACAACAATTTAGTGATATATTGGTTTGTAAACTCTTAATTTTATGGTTCCTTGATTTCCTGTAAATGCGTTATTTTAAATATGAAACTCTACCTAATCGGTAGTGGCATATAGTTCTTCATTTCTCCTGCTGACTTTAGAGGAGATTGAAGGAGGAATAATAACTTTTTATACCTGTGCGCTTTCTTCCAGGCAAGGGTATACTGAAGATTATTATACAAAAAGTGGATGGAGTGATTATTATCCAGGCTATTACCCAAACTCATATGATTATGGAGGTAAGGTGTCGAAATGAACTCTGGATTTTTCTATGGAAAATTGTGGGTTTAAACAAAAATTTATTGGGAAGAGGAACTTTAAGATCAGACAACTATTATATTTTTCCATATTAATAAAACTGATATCCTTTCCACAACCAGCAAGAATAAAGTTATACTTGCTGAAAATTGATCTTTGGGCCTACTTCAGTTCTTAATACCATGCCATCCTTTCTGTAAGTTTTTTATTCAGTAGAAGTACTAAATAGAAAATAATTTTTTTTTTTTCCTCACTACCAGCCTTCAATTTGCCTTTCCATTGTGAAAGCACACCATTGTAAGTCCACAGAATATTTTTCTTCAATGTGTTGCAAGTCTGTCATTCACTGGGGAGTATCCTTGGTGTCTAACCTGCAGGCAGACTTCTAAAGTAAATTTTAGGTGGGTGTAAACAGAAATTGACTCATGACTAGAATTTGGTCTTGCCCATAATTATCTGAATGCTCACAGAGGCATACTGGCGTTGGTAATCTGAAGATAATTGCTTGTATAGTGCCTGGGAGGATTTTAAGCAACATCTGTCCGCATCCTGAGACATTTAGCATGACACTCTGAGGACTGATTGCAAAGATTCTGTTAATATTTCTTGAGTTATTATGGTGTTATGATTGAGTTTTAAAGTTTTTAGAAAAGATCTGTCTGTCTGATGGTAAACACTGTCCCTTCAAGAGTCTCTAGCTAGCTATAATAACCATGTTTCTCTGAAAAGTGTGAAATTGATTTTTTTAATTGTTTTTTTTTGTTTGTTTGGAGGGTTTAGGTTTTTTTAACTAAAAATGAGTGGACATATTTATGTAGCTTTAAGTACACTATTTTGGTTTTGCTGTATGCTTCAGGACCAAATCAGCATGTAATTAAAGAGAATGAAATAGAAAAAGGTTATAGGCAACAGCTTCCAATACCTAAACCATTTCTTTTTCTTTTCCAAAGATCCAAGTCACTGGGAACGTTACTCATCAGCATACGACCCCAGATACAGAGATCCTAGAAGTTATGAGCAGAGGTATTGGTATGATGCTGAACACAACCCTTACCAGAAGAGAGAAGCGTATCCATATGGCAACAGGTTTGTCCATTCGATCCATGTTCTCTCAATGCTCTTTCCAGATCTAGGGCAGCACGGGGCCTAGATGCTGATGACGGTCGGAGAACTAGTGTGTATGTCTGAGTGAAGGTGGAGAATCTGGTATTGGTTTCTTCAGGGCTGAGTCCCCCATAGTCAAATGCGTCACCAGAAAATTAAGTTATGGCAGTAAGTGTTAAGGCAAAGGCTGAGGCTTTGCTTGTGCACTAACAGAAATACTACTTTATTTGCTGAAGGTCTGTCCCAAAGCCTTCAAAATTTATGAACTGTTGTGATAGTTGTATGAGGCGTCGGAATTTCAGAGTATTGTGCAGCTTTATAAGTAAAATCCTCTCAGTATTCTCTAGGAATGCAGATGCGTCCTGTAACAGGCTGTTAAAATGTAGTATTACACATATTTCACAGATACATGTTGCTAGTCCTTTCTGTAGCTTTAATATAGGTCATTGAGGAAAAACAGACGAGCTGTCACGTCACTCTTAAGAAAAGGATTTAAGGCAGTAGGGCTTGTTTTCAGATCGGGTGAACATTGTGTGGGTTTTCCTAGAACGGACTCTGAGTATGATGCTGGTCTTCATCTTGAATATGCTGGATGAACTTCTTGAAGAAGTGTCAGTTTGTTTACTGTAATAAAAGCCTCAATCTAGGAAATAATCTAAAAGCCCTTCTGAAGTTAGGTACAGTTTTCTTCTTGACAGGTATGCAGTGAACTCGCTTCCCTCAGGGATATGGGTGGCTATGTTCATTTTTGCTTTGTATGTTTCTTTGTTCTTCAGACATGACCGATATGAAGATAACTGGAGATACGATCCTCGTTTTACTGGAAGTTTTGATGATGAGTCTGAACCCCATAGAGATCCTTATGGTGATGAATTTGATAGGCGCAGTGTCCACAGTGAGCATTCTGGTCATAGTCTTCGTAGCTCCCGCAGTGTTCACAGTCACCAGAGTAGTTTCAGCTCTCGCTCTCAACAAGTGAGTTTCAAAGTATTCTTTCAGCTGAGTTGGGTCTTTCTATGTCAGGGGTGGGTGAAACATTAGAAATATGGAAATATTTCTGGGTTTAGCTTGGGGAATATATATTTTGAAAACTTTTATACTGTAAGTTAAGGCTGTTTTGTAATATAGTTTTGAACTTAATATTTATCACAGTTGTCAAGAGAACTTTAACCAAAATCAGCACTCAGCTGTGCAAGTTGCCATACACACAGAAATGGAAAATTTCCTCTACTGAATCCATTTGCTGTTTGTGAGAACTTTGCCCTTACTGTGCTTGGCTGTAGTTGATAATGTGTCTGGCTTTGTGTTACGTTGTTTTTCTCATCACAAGCATGAATGCTATTAATGAACTTGGGATCTGTTAAAAGACTAACTCCGTATTTGTATGATGCTGTTTTGACTCTAAAAGCAAAAACCAAATCTAACTGATTACTCATCTACTTATGCCATAAGTACAAATACCTGAAAAACACAGAGCATATTTGGGTAATTTTTGAGGTACAGTCTTTGCTAGTGGAATGTGTCGTTTTAGCTGTAGTCTCGTGTTGCTTCATCATGTTTCTTAGAAGTTTAGGTTGTTTTTCAGTCTGAAATCCAATTCATTTCCTAATATTAGAAGTCATATTGGAGATCGTTTAGGCATTAATCTGTAGGCACCTGAAGTCATTTAGGCATTCATCAGGTTTAATCAGTTGAGATTTTCTGTCAAAGTGTTATAGCAGAGGTGAACATTTGATTCTGATCCATAGTTGCCGATACAGCAACACTTGAACCTGTAACTCATTCTATAATGTTATTCTTCCCACAAGCACATAGACATCCTGTCGTGAGAGAACTGAATATACTTGGATGTGAACAGATCAAGTGCTAGTAAAAACAGTGAGGGAGAACAGTAAGATACGTTAATTATCTTCTATAGCCTATTGCTGCAGGTGTCTTGCAGGGTAGCTTTCTCAAATGCAGTGATGTAGCAAGCCTGGTTTACAAACAGTATAAAGAATCAAAGCTGGGGGGGAATGCTTGCCATCTTGAGTCATGCTTGCAGTATTGCTTGCTTTGTGTAACTCCACGCTCTCTGCTAACAATTACTAATATGATCTATTTAGAGCCAGCTGTATAGAAGTAATCATGATCTAACGGCTAATACGTATGAAACTACTGCACAGGCAGTGTCGCTCCACACAGATTATCCATATGGCGGATATGCTGCTAACTTTGATGGACAACAGCCTTTTACAGATTATGGCTACCCGACTGAAACTGGATGGCCAGCTGTAGAACAAGGTATTGGCACCATTGGGGAAGGAGGAGGGAAGGCACTGTGCTTGTGAGGTTGTCTACCGGTAGTAGTTTGCACTTCTGTTAGTATGTGTAGTGTATG